>JAUESF010000088.1:7159145-7176185 GCA_032274765.1 Malacoctenus tetranemus | reverse complement strand
TTCATCCTCAACAATCTCTTCTGTCTGTTGAATCTATTGATCAGCGAGACTTGAGACGGCCCTTCATGTGAGGGGGACGGCGTGCGTGTGAGCGAGCAGGCCATTCGCCGTCATTGTTTTAGCACTAACAGATGAGGTCCGGACAGCAGAGAGAGCTGTCAGCCTGACTGAATACCAGCAGCCATAACCGCTCATTAAAACACGCTCGTCTTTGAAACTTTTCAGCCCTTTTCTCCGTTCTACAGAAACCATCTTTATTCTCCTGACAGACAACAGAACGAGTGTGCATACTAATGCGGATTGTTAGTGACCAGATGCTGCGGAGCGTCGACGGAGGTTTGGGGGATTGAGCTCGACGAGGTCAGAAAACGCGGACGACACGAGCATCAACCCGCAGCACAGAAAATTAAAATGTCGACAGCACACTTCGTGGTCCAACTTTCGAAACACACTCTCTTGTTTTGGAGGAGAAAAAAAAAGATACTTAAAACATCTGGAGGCCCATATGCCCATAAATCTCCCTGATAAACGACGGTGCTCCAGAAATCCCAGGAAAATAATGAGTGCTGCAACATCTTGGCACAACTAAAAACACACTTGAAATACAAGACTACATCTCAGATGCTCGGCACAGAGGCTACAAATCACCCGGGCTCAGTGTATTAGGAATTTATTTCAAAGCACATCATGTCACACACATTGGCGACTGTATATCTTCCCAGACACTGGTGAATGTTTGTGGAAGTTTGGTAATGCTCAAAGGTGCACTAGCTCTCCTCTTAAATGACGCTTTTCCTCCCGCACACACGGATTTTCTTCTGGAACGAGCAGTGAAAGAAATCAAGCTGTAGCTCTTTTTGTTGTTGAACTGCCTGGAGATTCATCAATATATCTGAAACTAATCAGGAATCTACAGCGAGCTGCAATCTGGCTTTCCAACGCCGAGCGTTCGCGCTAAGCTATCTGAGCGTCACGAGCTGGCTTGGAACAATTACTTTTAATTAGCAGCCATTAGGCCCGGCGTTTTCTGTCCTCCCGCGGCCCTGCGCGCTTTGTCATCTGGTTTCAGAAACCTGCCATGACAGGCCATTTTTCATGATTCCTCCAACATTGGAAAAACACCCGTGTTTTAATTAAGAGGCCCGAATGTCCAGATGCTTACCTATTTATTTTTTTTAAATCATTACTGATGAGAAAAAAAAGCCACGAGCCGAGCAGCCGGGCGTCGATGGAGGCGAGCCGGCAAAGTGGGAATTCTCTCAGCGAAAATTAAAGTTCGCTTGTTTGTGCCGCTGCTCCGTTTTTCTTCTTGATGCCGTTAAAAAGCTGGAGTCTCGTAAAGCTATTAAACAAAACAGCCTCTTTGGAGTGTTGATTACGTGGGAGCAGCGTGTTTGCGTTTACAGGACGAGCATAAAAGAGTCCCGTCGGGTGATAAAGTTTGGAGGGAGAAGAGTCAGAGAGAGGTCAGACGTGCTGCTATGTGTGAACGAGCCAACAGGTGGCATGAGACTCTTGCCCTGCTGCCACACTTCAGAGCATCAGCAGGAGTCTCAGTTTGTCTTTGTTACATTGTTGTTCTCCCCCAACTGGCTGGGACTCACGAATCGATCAAAACTGATGGCGCGACATCATATTTCCTCCACTGACAAAAACGCGCGCGGCAAATTCGCCTCCGCGTTTTTTTCCTCCGGCAGGAAAATTGAAGCGAATTAAGGGTTTTTTTCTGCCGGCTTCGGTCTTCCTTCTGCGTCCACGTCAGCACAATGAATATTAACGATATTGGCCTCTGAAGAATGTCAACAATTTTCTGGCTACTTATTTCAATATCCTCTTTGCGCAGGGCTTTCATTTCCTTAGGTACGCTGTTAAAAGGCAGCTCCAGCCTGCCCTGACTAATTTCCTCTCAGCCTCACAGATCACAGGCCTTTCCCACCCAGTGCTCCTTTTGCTCCCACAAAGACCCTCGTAATCCTGCTGCTTGTCCACAATTAATCTTCCCAGTTGCCACATTATTAACACAACCACCCACGGGCAGAGGATGCAAATGTAAAGCCAGGAACAGGCTTCTCTGCATGAGCCCCCTGCGCCAACCCCCCCTGCTCCGCTCACACCTCCCCTCCCCCCCTCCCCTTCCACCGGCCCCTCTCTTGGCCCATAGTGGAGAGGCGAATGTGTCAATCACTCCTGGGGGTTAAACCGCTGCCCACTATCAGCATCAAGGGATTTTTCGACACCCCCCCTCCCCTGTCTGCTGATCAAACAACGTGACCCCTCCCATCAGCCGCCACCGCGCTCCACCTTCTCTTCTTAATCCACCCTCTCCTGTCCGTCTGCTTGACTCTTATTTTCCTCTTTTTTGGTGGTCTCGCTTTAGAGCAACGGATGTTAGTTTAAAAAAAACTCGATCACTTTTAAATAAAATCACATAGTTTAAAAAAAACAGTTGTATAACCATTTGTATTGTTTATTCATTCATTTACTTTTCTCTAGAATATTTAGCAGATAGACATTTTTCATTACGCTGACTGTTTTACAACATATTAATCCACATTTTAGCCAATGGACTGTAAATATCCGAAGCCTTACTGTTGTTTTTTAAGTTAAGCAGCTGATTTAGTTCAATGAAATGAAGCATCTGAAACTTCAAAAAGGTAAAAAGGGGAAAAAAACCCGCCTCATTCTGAATGTGGGAGCCGAGACGGAGGACGTGTGTTACAAGTGACAACAAGCACATTTACATGAGCTATGATGTAACGGATGCTGCTTATGAATTATAATACAGAGCATCAAGTCAGCTGTTTGGGCCTGGAGTCATGCAAATCTACTGTAGATAAAAGACAAAACAATGCCCCACTTTTGTTTGTCTCGTTGTATTAAAGACACATGACTAGTGTAGCCACGTACTGGGGTGAGCTCCACCAGTCAAGTCTTAGCCGTGAGCCCATACTCCACAAATCACAGGCCTGATCAAAGCTGCTGCTGTGTGAATAGCTTGGCAGCACTTTAAAAGAATATGAAATAATGTCCCAATCCAGCAATTCTGAAAGACCAGCGGAGAGAGAAAGGCAGCGCGTAAGAGCTGAATGTGCCGGGGCGCTTTGAGAACTTGGTCACTCTATTGCCTTCAGTGTCACTTGACATGAAAGTAATGCCAGTTCTATGGAGATCCAAGCTGTTCCCCAGTGGTTGAAATGCTATTGTGTGTCAGACAAAGGCCATGGTTTCATAGCACCCCCTTGTTTGCATGCATGACCAGCACTTTCAAATAAGGCCTTTAGATCTAAATCTCAGATTCCACTCGGCACAGAAGGCAGCAGGCAGCTTTGTTAGTGGTGAGAAATTACTGGGGATGTCCAAACTCAACCCCCCCCACCCCCCACCCCACCCCACCCCCACCACCCTGCAAAAAAAAAACTCTGTATTCACATCCCCAAACAGGAGCTTTGATTACGCAGAGGTCTACAACGAAGCCCCGCTGTGAAGACGGCCCCGCTGAGCCCCGGCACCGTGTTTACTCGAGTACTGCGCCGAGAGATCCGAGGCTGTCTTCTGCCGTCCGTCCGTCGGAGATGAAAACATCGAGTCATCGCGGGTTTTTAGGTAAACAAACAGAGGCCGAGCTGCACTCTGTGCGGAGCTAAGCCTTCAGTGGGAGGAGCCAAAGGAGGCAGGTCGCCTTCTCACCACAGAACGTCTGTTGGACATGAAGTGACACGGTTTTAAATACACAGACAGTTTTCAATCACTCAGATTAAACAAAACAGAAAGTTACAAGTAACTAAGACAGAGAATGTTTAAAGGAACCGCGCTAAAGACTGATTACTTGACACTGTTGTCGGGTATCAAATGCACATTTTCAGACTTAGGAATCGTTTTGGTGTCAACATAATATTGGGTGACACGATAAAAGCCACAGAGTTCCTCTCATTGGTCAGAATTGTTGGTGTACAAATCTCCAACCTTCAGTTTTCGCCGCTACGTCAGTATCATCTTGTTTTTTTCCTCGCTCCTTATTTTGTGTCGTAATGAAATAGACGTATCTCTCCTGCTTCTCATGCACACGAGACATTTCCATAAAACAGAAAAAAAGAAGTCGGGGAGCCGAGCTGAGCTCGCTGTCAGTGATCAAAGTTATTATCGGAGAGAATGAGGAGACCGTTTTTCAGCAGAGAGAGGGAGAGAAAGTCTCAGAGCGATACATCACGGCCCGGGATTTGGAGGGAAAGACTGTCTGTCAGTGAAATATAAGACGCTGCTTTAATGTCGAAGGACTCGTGGCAGCAGGTGGAGATGGCGCCGATGATGAATGTACGGAGCTAATTGCAGCGATGACCTGAATCACCAAACTGTGACTGAAAGGTAGAAGTCATTATGCAGGACGGAGCAACATTCCAATACTTCATGTTGACCGAAACTTGATGTGATTTCAGCCCTCAGAGCTACAAATAAGAAGAATTTAGTGGCATTTTTAACTCACAGACAACGGATTTACCGACATTCAACAAAAATGACGAACAAACGCGTCTTTCAGCTTCAAACCAATTTCAAATGTATCATTCTGGAAGCTTAAATCCAAAGTAGAATACAGACAAATATCATCTCTAATCTGTAAATCTGTTTTTCTTCTACATGTGTCACCGGTCACTTTAATCACTTCATGTTTGAAACCAAATTGCACTCCGGGGAAACTGAGTCAGGAAGGAATTCGGCGTCTTTTGAAATTTAAAGCAACGGGAGTTTGTGGGACTTCATGTAACGAGGAGATAAAATCCAATTATCACTGAAAAATAGAGTGATTCAAACTGCATGAATTGATTGTTTTTGTCAGGGAAGGTAAATTAACATGCGCCTGTTTCTCTGCATCTGCTGGACTCTTGAATCAGATTCACTTGCTCACAAATTGGCTCCAAAAAACAAAAAGAAACTGAACAAAACATCAATTTTCTGCACTAAAATTGGGACGTGTCAACGTTTTATTAATGTCATGTTAAAGTGAGTGTTACATCCGACCCCATCTGGGGTAAAGTGGCATGGGACTGTTGATTTATGTGCAGCTGAACCGAGGACCTCCTTATTCATGACTCACGTTGAGCACACGGTCAGAGACGAGGACAGAGGTTCGATTCTCTCTGGTCCCTGCAGGGGAACTCCTGGTGCTTCGCCACGCTTGGACATCTCCTTCTCTACAGACATGTGGCTGAAGACAGAGCGGGCTGTCGGGACCGGAGACAAAGAACAAGCGCTTCTCCAGCTGCTGGGTTCCCACGTGAGAGCGCGGAGAACACAGGGAGGTTTTCAGGCTGGTTCAGACAAGCCACACGGGAGGTCAGCCGAGCAGACGTCAAGAGCTGCGCTACACGAGGTGTTACGCGCAGATGAACCCTTACAAGCACTTGTATTAGAACTGCTGTGAATACATGTGTCTGCTAGTAAGTAGATGCTGACATCCCGGCACGAAGTCCCACTGAAAATACACATTTAGGGAGCAGAAGCTCATGCTAACATTTACTTCCTCACGCCCTCTTTTTTTTATGTTATTTCAATTCAGCTATTTGCTCTTTTTCTTCTTCGTGTTTGAGTTTTGTGCACATGCGCCACCTACAGGCCCGTCGCGTGCACTGCAGCATTTTTCCCCCAGCAGTTTCAGCCACGCCGGCTCCGCCCGCAGCTTGTCTCCACACGACCTGCTCCCCGGCTTCAGCGGTCACCAGAAACAACAAACCTCAGCTCGGCCTTAAACGCCTCTGACATCACTTTTCAAATGTCAGCTGGCGGAATCAAATTAAGCCGCTTTGTCAGGCCTCCCCCCCCCCCGTTCCTCCACCGTCATCCGCCAGCATTTATGTCTCACATCACCTGAAAAATCATGAGCAACACAATTTAATTACAACCCCCCCCCTCTCTCTCTCCCCAAAAAAAGTGTAAACATCACTCCCTTTCATCGCTTTATGTATGTGGACAAGAAGACAATGTGTTAAGAGGAAATAAATCTGCCTTGACAGCCACATCAAAGGGTGCAGTGAGGGGCTTACTGCTACTTAAGGCACAGGAATGCTGTTGCTAAGCATCAGTCCAAAACCTATCAACCCTTTAAGGACTTTACTATTTTTGAGAGGGGGCTGAGTAGGTTACTAGAGGCCACAAACTTAAGCACCCAGAAAAATATTCATACATCCCTGAAAAAAGAAAAAGAAAGTTCTGATGTAAATCAGGAGAGCGAGGCTCATTCGTTGGCACCGAAACGAGCTTTTTTCCTTTCGATCTCTAACTATTTGTTGTGGAATTTTCCTCAGCTCCTTTGTGGAGGACGTGCTTCTCTGATGAATTAGGACATGCCCCGCTGCATAAAGGCGATGAGTCAGTGCGAGCTGCCACCTTCCTGTGAATAAATTCGACTCCCCGATCGTGCACGGTCGAGGCGCTAAATCACCGGCAGCGTCGGGGAGCAGCGGGGTGTCGTCGGGTGGCTCGGGAGCCAGACCGTTATAGTCCTGTCCGTCAGCCTAATTCATTATTTCGGCAGCTGCAGATTCCTGCTCCGAATTAGAGAAAGTGACAAGTCGGGAGTTCAGTTCAGAGGAGAAATGCTCTCGGTGATGTGGAGCAGTGTGTCAACTGTCATTCACCGCCGTGACGAGCGGCGATTTCCCACAAAGGGCCGAGGCATCGCGAGTCTCCCTGGCAGGAAATGGAAGCGATAGGTGACCTCTCACTAACTTGTAATCCACAGAGTCTTAGTCATAACAACAGTGGATAAATCCCTCTGAGAGAGCTGAGCCGTCTAAGCATGGCATGGGGCTGCCTGGCCAACAAATCTCCTTCTTTCTTTTTTTTTTTTCATCTCATTGTTGAGATGAAAGGAAAACGGTGCCGCAGATTACCAGGAACAATCATGCATTATTAGCACGAGAGAAAAGGAGAAGTTACAGAATCGGCTCGCTGAGAGGCCGCTCATTACCGATCAGCCGCTTTTCTCTGACAGCCGGGGGGGGGGATCGTCCACCATCATCTGAGGGAGATCCCAGACGAAAACGAAGAAGAAGCGTTGAATCTTGTCACTATGTAATTCGGACCGAGTCACATTTTCATACTTCGAGTCTCTAATTTAATTTTTTTTACCATCTAAAGATGATTATTTGTTTCCGTCAGCAAGAAATGAGCAGGTTCAAATGTTCAAATTAAAGTCGGGTCGACTTGTGTGTTGCTGGTTGTTCACTAAACACACTGGCTGGCTCACACTGGAGCATCCAGTGAGTCGACGCTTCTCCCTTTCATTGTAAATCAGCTTTCATTCCAGCGCTTTTGATCCCTCGCTTTCCTTTGTGCGACACACCTCATCACCTTTATTTTCTGCCATAATTGCATGGGAAAGATCCCCCCTTTGATACTGTCTGCATGCCAAATCACTATCGGGGAGAGAGTGTCGAAAAGTGCCATGTGCGCTGTCTGCTGGGGGGGTGTGGGGGTGGGTGGGGGAGCTCACACACCTGTGGAAGACAAACAGGGTTTTCAGAGATATGACATATCTATCATCCCGGCGCAGGATATGAACTGTTCTGTCATCTTAATGGTGAAGGGGGCTTTGCATAGTGGAACAGTAGGTGCTGAGAGACATGTGTTGCACATGGTGAACTGTCTGGCAGCTGGCATTCTCAGGTCTGCAACCTCCAACCCCCCCATCCACCATCCACCCCCCCCCCCCCTCCCAGGCCCCCCTGTCTCATCTCCTGGCTCTAATCTGCAGACACAGTCCTCTCCTGCGGGCTCATCACCGGGCTGCTGAGTGGAGCTGAACAGGATCCTCTGCTCCCCCTCAGGCCTCCTCCTCGTCCCCCTTTACTACCGCCGCCGTGTCAACACCCGGCCTCCACCAACATCACAAGTGTCAGGTGAGGTTGTCCACTGTCTCCTGTGAACGCTGCTGCTGTTGACTAAAGAAACATCACACCTAAAGAAGCTTCAAAACAAACGTTTAGATTAGTGGTTGGACTCAGTTAATTCCTGTAATTCTGATCATAAGTGGCTTTATAATTGTCGACAGTGAAACTATTATCTGACCCTTTGTCAGTTTTTATTTCAGGCTGAAACTTTCCATCCATCTGGCCAAGCAATGTGGCCTCGTCTGTTTCTCGTGTCATGTTTTTGTTGTTAGCATGTTGCTACAGTGCGTAGCTACTTGGTGGTTGAATATCACTCACAATGATGCGTCTGGTGCATCAGCTTAAGTAAACAAGTCTGATTAAGTAAATTATTTGCTTTAATGAACTTTTTTCTCTTGTTAATATCACCATAATTACTTTAATGCTGCTACTTTAGACAACTGTAAAACACAATACTTGTTAAATACAATTTAATCAGACAGAAAGTAAAATAGCAAAGAGTCAAAAAGTCAAGGTTTGAATGCTGGTAATTGTAGCACCTGCTGTAGTAATTGCACAACGATTAATAACAGTGAAAACCTGCAGATTTCATTTGGTGCTCCGACCAGTGTTTCAGGTATTGTAATTGTTTATATCAGTCTCTCTGTGTTTGCAGGGGTTCATCACAAGAGGTGATTAATTTTGTTTTACACGGAGAACATGAAAGTTTTTTAACATTTCCTTCTGAAATTATTCACTGAACCTAAAATGAAAACACTGAACTGCCCGCGCTGCGTTTCCCCCACCCAGAAAGACAGCAGCAGCCTCACAACACAGCAGCCAGATAAGCAGGCTGCATTCTACTGAGAGAATCTGTTATCAGGGATGGCGCTATGCACTGACATTAAGGATAATCATATCTATCAGCACACTGCCAAACATCCCCAAGTGAGCTCGGCCGAGAACAAAGCCTGCATCGTCTCTCCGAGCTAAGGTTACGGGCGGATGATGATGTACTTGTCAAGGGGGTGCAAATGATCCACTGCCCGGCCCGCTCCGAGTGAACAAATAGTATCCGCGCGGAGATACGAATATCAGCCCAACAGTTTAGATATCTGCTCATTCCTCAGCCGGATGGTTACAGCTGGCTGCCCGGTTACAGCCGTGAATTGTACGGACACTCCAGCAGCGCATAATGACTTGTCTCAGATAAAAATGCAAAGAGGAGCGTTGTATGAGGGGGACGGGAAGGAGAAGGAAGCTGGATAATACAGTCCGTCATCGCCTCGGCAGACACACCTGTCTGGGTGAGGTCTTCTCAGAGTCCTGTTTGTTCGGGATTATCGCTCTCTTATTACACACAACATTTGAATATCGTCCTTTGTGCACGCTCGGAGGGACGCTTTTGTCATGCACGCTCACCTTAGGAAGAGAAAGGATGCAAAATAAAGATACACAAAGCACGCACAAGTCGTGTGAGTCGTGTGAAAGCCGGAGTGTGGGATCACAACGAGAGTCTGGCCAAACACAGTGCTAAAGATTAGCTGTATTTTTAGGCTAGCTGTGCGAGTCGGACTTTGTGTATCTCATTACTGACGGGACGCAAAACTGAGGCGGAACAAAAGCGGGATGAGTGCCGTGTTTTGGCAGCCGCGTCATTGTTGCGAGTCAGCGCATATCCAAGGTTTTCTTCCAGGGCCGTGAAAGAAATAAGAAAAAAAGCAGAGACAGAAAGAGCTGGCAGGACAATTTGAGTCTGACAAAAGTAGTTGAAGATGAGTCAGTGAATGAATCACTCCCAATATCACAGATCAAAGCGCAACATTTGGAGAGGAATCCACCCCTTGCAGGGAAGTGCTCCATTTCAATGATGAAGTGTCTTTTTCTGTGAAGTCTTGCACATGGTTCCCATCAATATCCCACTCATTATGATGTATTGGGTCCATTATAAGCATAACCGATATATTATACCTAATAAATTTTTTAACCATTTTTCTGGGACAAACCACAGAAATTATCATAAAAAAAGTTAAAATTTCTGTTCTTTGTTTTCTCTCTTGACCGATGTGCAAAAATACCTTTTTGACTTCAGTGATCTTAAGTCATTTGTACAGAACTGGAGAGCCAAACTTTACATGTGGGGTATCAAAGTTTCAGTTAAATGCTCAACTGATGTTTTGGAGAGAAAAGGTTTTCGAGACGGGCGCCACGGTCTTTCATGCGAGAGGCGGCGTCGGATATCGGTGTCGAGTGTCGCGCCTGTTTGTGCTGTGATTTAATGTAGTGTGAGAAAATTAAACAAGTCTCCTGTATGAACAGACCCGCGTTTCATGTCTTTGTCACCTGCCACCTCGAGCCAGACGTACACACACAACCAGAACAAGCTCGCACAGCCTCTCAGGGTCACTGCACAAACACACACATGCTCACACAACACACACACACACACACAGACTGCCAAGGTGTGTGTAGACAGAATGGGTGTGGAGTGCTTGGAGCCAGACAAGGCAGCGAGTCCCGTGCTCGCCGAGAGAAACAACTATCAGTAGGATCACTCCACTTCACTCCACATGTGGGAGTCTAAACAAGTCTCTGTTTTCATTTCCATAAAGCCGCGTTCTGTCTTTTGTTCTGACGGAGATAAGATGTATAAATTATGAGCAGCTGACAAAGTATACTGGGGCGCCTCGGGCAGCTCATCAGTCATGCTCGGCCTGTCAGCAGGTAACTGATGGGGGCCCTACAGGCACAAAGCCCCCTTTTAAGCAAAGGAGGGGGAGGCAGAGGAACTAAAGCTGTTGTTGGAGGCCTGAGCACAACAGCTGACTCATATTTAACAGTCTCTTTAAAGGAGTGAGGCAGACGCCAGAAAGCTCCAGGCTTCACAGTGTGTTTTGTGACTCTCCTCAGGAGTGTATGTCTTGCTGTTGTGCTCTGTCGGTGTTACACAATGGCCGTCGAGCAGGAGGGAAGCACAAAGAAAGAAAGAAAAAAAAAGTCGTCTTGAGAGACCACCCAAGAGGAGCCGGAAAAAGGGGGTCTCGGGTGAGGAGACTGTACGACTGTGATAATCTAAAGATTAGTCCACACCACCGAAAACTGCCCGGATAATCCTTAAAATGTGAACTTGACACTGTACCCAATTTCTATGATTAATCGGTGGGTTTCATTAAAGTACTGATGCCCAAACTGTGAAATATCATCATAACGAGGCGATGTTCCGGGATGAAGATGATAGGTAACAATTGATGTCTCTCCCTGCAGCCATGTGGGAGGGAATGAGTTGGCTTTATTTCAGTCGGCACTGCACCTTTTATCTCTATCAGTCACTGTCGCTTTTTGTCCGGTGGACTCCAAACCAACTCGCCGGATGTGCTGATCGCGGCATAACGGTGAAAGTCAACTTTATTCGCACCGCTTTGCAGGATGGAGCAACAAAAGTGCACTCTGCGGGCACCAATTAGCGCTCCTGCTTCATTCATGCTTCTGGATTTTTGCATATGTGGAGCTCGAAGGGGGTGATGTCGGGTTCAGCTCTGCAAGAAGATCCTCCCTTCATAACACGGTAATTTATCGCAGGCTGGACTCTTGTTCCTCATGAAAAAACAACAGGAGGAACACAAAACTCATTTGCGCGAGAAAAAGGACGGCGAGTTCAGCTAGTTTATGTCCCCGCATCATGTTTCTGCAAGCCAATCTCCACAGCTGTCTGACGTCTGGGGGTGGCGGGGGGGGACATAAAGTATCACACCTCCGCTCAGGTCACACAGCTTCTTTTACTGTATCAAATGATTGGGTGCATGAAATTCTCTGAATAGCGACTTGATACCAGAAAAAGGAGAGACTCCAGCGTCGCGCAGGAGATGTAAAATAATACAGCTTATCTGCGATGCCCAGGAGCCACAGACTCGTCCACTGGGTCCAAGAAGAAGTGGCAAAGCTCCGCGTGAGTCATTTCAAACGACGGCTGAAGCATGAAAACACATTTTGGCGGCGAGAGGACTGAAGAATGAAAGACCCAAATATTTATGAGAAATTATTTTAACACAAAATATTCAAAAATTTGTCTTCAAGTGTGGGAGATTTATTTGAATGTTTACATAAACCACGTAGAAATGGAAAAGTTTATTTCTCAACTTTCTGACAAAAGTATTATTCTTTTATTCTCATGGTTTCTATTGGAGCACCTAAAGAAAAAATACAATTTGCTATTATCATAATTTAGTATCGACTATATATAAATTTCAATACAAGTTGGGGGCTAACGAGCTAAAGCCTCTTCTATCTTACTTCATCTTTCACATTCACCAACCACCACTGGAAGTTGGTGAGCCAGCTGATAATGAGCATAATTACTATAATAAGGACTGAGGGGGAGTCTGCCCTCGTATCCTTGCCCACGCTCTGACCACAGTCGTGTCACCTGGAGGCAACACATCATGCGCACACCTGCAGCTGTGCGACACAGTGTGCACATGTGCTTTTGTGCAAATATCTGCAGACGTGTAGTCGTCCGGGTGCGATATCAATACAAACAGTCAATGCATCAATCTGAAGGGGCTAATTGTGACTCGCGGGCTGATCTTGATTGATTACTGCGGTGCACAATTACCAACCTGTCCACACTGAACTGATGTATGAGTGTTTTAGGTTCTGCAGCTCCTGAAACTTTAATACATTTCTCATTAGATCGGCGTTGGCGCTGGGTGGTGAGTGTCACGTGAAGGCCTGATTTTTAAGGTGACACTGAGGGACGGAAAAGTTAAAGTAAAAGAAAACTTACACCCCAACAAAACATAGAAAACCCTCGGTGGCTTCTGGATGAGCAGGAAATGGACTGAAGGTCACCTGTGTCCGTTCTTACAATGGCGGAGGAGTGTTTGCGTGACAAGTCCTGTCGAAGCGTCTCCTGACATGTCAGCATCGTTAGGACAACCTTGCAGGGGGATGTGCACCCTTCAGCAGTTTAACACTGACTCACAATGTGTCACAGGGACCTTTAATCAATACGCAGGACAGCTTATCGGAAATGCTCCTAACATACTGGCTCGTGCCTCAGAAACTAGACATACGATGCTGTGCTTGGATACGAGTTATTATTGGACATTAACTGTATTCATTTGAATGGTGTCTCATTATTAGACTTTTAAAATGTCTTCATTTTGAAGACTTGAGAGGTTCAATATTCAGTGCACCTGTGAGATAAAACTGAGGGTGTAAAAATGCGACGTGGAAATATTTTCACACGACTATGAAGACAAAATGAAAAGCTAAAGTGAGTCATTGTCACACAAACTTCAGTGTTTCTGAAACTTTTGATTATTTTTTCATTAATTGGAGACGAATAGAGGTTTATAGATGGTCGACAATTCATCAACATTGTGTCAGAAGTATTTTCTACAGAAGACATAAGTTTTTTTTTGTATTTATGAAAAACTATTTTCCTACAAAACAGACTTATTTCTGAAGAGAAAACAACAAACACTTTGCTGAAATCTTTTAAAAAGCTTTCGAACCGATTTTTTTTGATGGCGCTTGAAATGCAGTTTAATCCAGCTGTAAATGGCGTCTCACCTCTTCCTCCCACAGTGTCCATATCTCTGGAGTGTTTGTACAGAGAGACAGAGAGTGGAGAGGGACGGAGGGGAACTGCTATGGTAACAGAAAAAAAAAAAGGGAAAGCAAACAAGCTTGTGTGAATTCGCAGCACTCTATTGAGATCCAGCCCAAAAGAGTTGTCTCAGTAACAACAATGGTGGGTAACATGATCTTTCATTACACATTGTGTAAACAGTGTAACCTATCAGTGCTGTCAATCAAGATGATTGATTGTGGCCTGTCACAAGAGAAGAGTGACACGTCAGAAAAAAGAGAAGTTTTTTTTCCTCTCCCCCCCGAACAAAGCGCCGCGCATTCAGGCTGCCACAGAAAGTGGTGATTAATGTGTTCTCGCTGGGTAATCCCACACCCCTGGCTAATGAAGGAGGAATCTATCATCCGCACTGCGGTGGCAGATGTCGCGAGGACAGCAATCCAAGTGCCTGGGAACAATTTACTTTCTTTTCTCTAATTGTTCCTGAAATGTGTGACAGGTTTGGGGGAAAAGCGCTGGAGTCGACAGCTCCTCGGGGCAGACACAACAGCGCATAACGATCGCCTCTTCAACATTCAAGCCCACCGTTTTCCAGCCTAAACTATCACTTTGCATCCTGGAAACACTCGGATCAGAGGGGGGAAAAAAAAGATTGGACTATTTAAAAACAGCTACAGTATTCATCGACGTTAGAGCCTGAAATAGGCCCGAAAAACACTAAAACACGAGGGCTGTGAAAACATTGTGAACTGTTATGCGAACATAAAGACATACACGCCTGGATGCTAACAAGAGAAAGTGCATTGGGTTCATAAACAACTCATCTGTTCTTCATTACACCGGCTACAGCTCATAATCAAGAGCAAAGCGAGAAATTAAACGGCAATTAGTGAAAAAGGACTGAAGCTAAGGGATCGTAACGCAAGTCCCTAAAGAATATATCTCACCAAACAGCCAGCGGAGGCCAGGAGAGAGGAAAAAAACACAACACAGCGCCGGATTTAGTGTTGTTTACAAAGCTGTTGTTTCCATTGGCTATTTCACTTTTAGGATTTATTTCAGGCCACTAAAAACCATTCCAGCAGCTTCTCCCAACGTGTCGCTTCACCACATTCACTAAAAATAGTGTTTCAGAGCGAGAGAGAGAGAGAGAGAGAGAGAGAGAGAGAGAGAGAGGGAAAGAGAGAGAGAGAGAGAGAGCGGCACTTCTTTTATGTTTGGGAGCATAAACTGCTGTTAGCACGAAATGAGGAAAGCAGCAAAGTCCAAATGTGTCACAGCTGTCTGTCCTCACATCATTTAATTTAATCTGGTTTCATGCCTGTTCACATTACAGGCCCGATAAAACAGCAACACTCTCAAACATCTGCTTGCTCGGGGAGCCTGTTGATTATTCATTCAGCTGGAGGTCAGATGGCACCCGGCTCACACCGCCTCACAACCGAGCTAATAAATCAATTTCTGCAGCAATTATGACTAATCGCTTGTGCTTTTAACTTTAACAGTCGGCTTTTACGAGGTGCAGTTTTGCGTGAATTATGCAAGCAAGTTGAGCCATCGCCTAATTGTGCTTGAGCGTTTTTTTTGTGTGTGTGTGTGTGTGTGTGTGAGGAGTGACCTATGTGTGACCTCGACACATACAGTTACACCCCTCCCTCTGTCACCCTCGGTTACAGCATGTGGAGGTGGAGAAGTGAAAGCTGGAAGACGCAGAGTGGACCTAAAACTTTACACTCTTTAAGCTATTCTGCTGACTTGATGAGAAACATTCAACATGTGACAGAAATCTGATGAGGGGTCGAGCGCATGAAGTCACATCCTGTCTACCTGAACCAATCACTGTATCAGTCTCACCAGCCTGAAATCTGTTGACATGGGATAAAACAGAGCCGGGAGAAAGTTCGAACTTTTCCAACAGTTTACAAATAAACACTCTGGCATCATCTGTAAAACATCTCACGGTTCATTTCCACAAATTGTTCTGAACATTAGCGCTTCATTATCGACCCCTCGTTGACTTATTGGTGTTTTTGACGCATGAATGAGCGCGTTGATATTTGCGTTTTTGTGTGTTCGGACTGATCCGGTTCCTAAGCGTGTTGCGACTTGTCCCGGATTAGACATAAAAGAACAGGAAAGAGATGTGAAACAACGCAGAGTGCAGCAGCCCAGCATGGCGTGTACAGGGTTACAGAGTCACTTCACCTGCAAATCGGAGGAAAAACAGCTAAATGTGGAAGACACATGACAGGGAGAAGACTGTACAATGAAAGGAGGCTGCACTGAGCACATCAACTCATCGTGCTCTATGCAAAACATGCAGTACCGTGAAATTAGGAACAAAGAAATAGAAGAGAAATAAAAATATAAAAGAAAGGACAGTTTTAATGAAATGTAATACGACGTGATAAAGTGGAGCAAAAGAACAGATGAGCCCAAGTTGTGAAGGTTGCAGTGGGGACAAAGGAAGGAAAAACCCCTCGTGTTACTGACGACAAACATTACGTGTCAGCTTCATTACTCGCAGCTAGAAAATGATGATGTATTTGGCTGTTGGCTGTGAACGTGGCTAACACCCAGCGCTTATCGTAAGCAAAACAACCGGACACACTGTCCCCATGATCTCATCAAGGTTCAGGCAGATAAACACTCCTGTTTAGATTAGGCATCAAAGAGCTGCCACAAAGACGGAGTACCTGGCAGAGGTCCTGAACTGCGAGCTTGTTATTTGAACAGGGAGAGCACGGCGAGGTCAATAAGCAACTTCAAATAGCTGAAAAAATGTGCCCGCAGAGCTGGCAGGTGGTGCTCACAATATTCCAGGTCAGATAGAGACCGCCGACTCCAGAGGTGATACGATGTGAATCCCAATTTGTCTGAACTCGAAGACTTCACTTCAAAGTACTGTAACAACTGCCAATTTGTGTTGCTTGAAATTACCTCCGTACTCCAAACTCTCACATTAGTGTAACATGCGTTAAGTCCACGTAGAGTCTCCCGGGGATACCGGGGGAGCGAGCGTGCTCTCATGTTTTCCCCCCGCGCGTCTCATAACAAGGACTTTTAAGGATCTACGCAGTCGAAAAGAAGTACTCAGAGTTAATGTTGGATGGCGGTAACTAGTTCAAGCCCGGAGTATTAAAGTAAACCAGGCAGCTTCCCTTTTGAGGCGCGAGCATGAAGTCCATATTTCTTTTTAGTATACAGTGAAATCTCTTTATTATTGGATTGACCGCAATTTAGTCCAGACATTTATGGTTCCCAGCAGATGAAGCTTATTGACTCTGGTGATCCCCCCCGATTTTACTTTTAGTGCTACCTCCGACATTTGGGGGTTTTGAGGGAAATGCCTCCACCATTATTGGATGGACTGCCCGGGAATATGATACCAACTTTAATACTCTCCAAAGAATTCATTATGGAACCTTTGGTTGTTCATTCATCTTTGTTTTGCAGGCTGAAATGTCAGTTTCATCTACTTTGTTGTTTTTTAGAGAGTTTGCCTGCTCATGCTGGAACACTACATGGTGAATGTGTTACGACTGTGCTCGCAAATCATCAGCACATGAAAAACGTCGGTGCCAG
>JAUESF010000088.1:7142753-7155270 GCA_032274765.1 Malacoctenus tetranemus | reverse complement strand
GTTGAGGATCAGTGGTAATCGTCTCCTCTTTCACGAACGTGTGAGCCTTCCAGGCAGCCTCGTTCTTGTAAAAAAGCGCATTCAACTAAAGTTTGATTATAATAAAGGATCAAGACTGTTGCCTTCCAACTCACCACAACTTCACAAACAAAACACACTAAAGTTGTGATTTTATAGTCGAAAGTCAGGTTCTAACAACGTTTTTTGTCTGTAGACATCACAGAGTTTGAAGTGGGTGTTGTATATGAAGGCAAATAAGCTGGAAGGTTTAAACCTTTATAAAGTTGTGCGTTCTTCTCTGATGAACTTTTTATAATCTCTGTGAATAAAACCTGCTGCGAGTTACCGAAATCCTCCAAATGTCGATCTTCAAACTTCTCCAAACCACAAAATCTTGAATTAACTCCCGAGGCAATTAGCCCACAGTCTTATTAAATTGAATCAAACGAGGTTAGCCATTGTATCCATACGTACTGTCAACATTAATTAGCTTATTATCGCCTTGTTCAGAATTACTCTGACACTGTTGTTGCTGAAGCCATCAGAAGCTGTTTCTAAATGTGGAGCCGTGATGAGTCGAAAGGTGAAACGGGAACTTTAGAAATGATCGTTTATCTAGAAATACTCGATGACAAATGAAAATTACTCCGATTGTTTTTCATAAAACTAGAAAGTAGTTTTATTTTTGCTGAATTATTTCATTAGTATTTCTACTTTTAGAAAAGTGTCCTCTCTATAATGTATTGTGTAGTTTATGTTTGAGGTTGTATAAAATGTGCATGTTGCATCAAAGCTGTGTTAAAAAAAACACATATTGAAAACAAAAATGCTTTATTCTATTTTTTTCCCTTTGTCATCGCTTGTCAGTTATTGTTGTTGTGATGGATGGTTGATGACAGATTGTTGTCCTGCAAACTGAACAGAAGTATTGCAGGTTTACAGTCGGTCTCCATAAGGCTGCTACAGTCCCCACTAGAGGTCTCTGTGGCTCACCCCCTCCACTCCAAAGCCTCCATACATCACACTCACATACAGCCACATGTAAACATTAAGGGTGATGCCGGGATAATCATCCCCAGCAATCTTTAAGAGGCCACGTATTTCAGAAGCTCGTATCTGCATCAATTCATCACGAAAAACTAAGTATTAAAACTTTGAAAGTCAAACAATGTCTGAAGTGATTTCAATAACCCAAATTAACCTGCTGACCCAGAAGGGAACATTTCCTGAATGCCCCAAACAAACACGGTTCAAAAGGAGTCAAAGATTCAGGCCTCACAGAAGAATGAACTACAAGCCTCGGCAGAGGTAGGAAGCCCGGCCTGGCACGGCATTCCTCACACACTGGCAGCATGAGCGATGTGGGTCACTTAGCGAGTGGCCGGGATTCAAAACAAAGAAAAGGCCCAAGCAATGGGGTCCACTGGATAAATTTGTCAATGTCTTGTGCCTTAAGGCACCCAGCCTCGCCTGACCCCAACCTCCATTCTCAAGATAAATACCTCTGTCACCATTCACCTTCAGTCCCTGGACACAAATTTAACTTGTCATCCATCATCCTCGTGCAGAGGTATAATTTTCCCCCCTTCCAGTAATGAGTTTAAGACCTCCGAACAGGCAGGGGATGGGACGGCGGCGCTGAACATGACAAAGCATTTTGGACCCCGATTCTTTTTTTTTTTTTTTTTGGGAGGGGGGAGGAGGGGGAAGGAGGGGGGAGGGGAGTGGTTGTTATTTGTATAAAATGACTTGATCTCACACACTCCCTACCGGAAAGCTTGCCAACTGGATAAATGATTGACTGTGACATTCATTGCAACTGTGGGTCCATACAAAGTTCAAGCCGTGGAAGGTGTAAAGCTCCGGGTATTTGTTTCTCTCAAATGGCTGCAGCTGACAACCTTGTATGATAATGTGCCCACTGTACATCAACTTAATTGACACTTAAATCTGTCAGTAGCCTTACAAATGCCGACCTTCTTTGGGGAACAAATCCTTTTTAATGTGCATTCTGTGTGAGTGATCGTGCATGTGTGTGTGTGTGTGGGAGGTTGGGGGGCGAGGAAAGGGGGATGGGGGGGGGGTGCATTCAGGGAATGAGGGAGTGAGGATAGGAAGGAGATAAAGAGAGAAAACTGTCAAGATAAACAGTACAGTAAAAACAGAACTCTTATCTCCTCTATACATAAAGCCAGCATCCTCCAGCTTGACTCGGGACGCAACATCAGTCTAAATATGGTGAATATTTCCTTTGTAAAGCCCCTAAACGTACCTGGGGCTACTGGCTCAAGGCCTGCGCTAAAGAGGAAAATCAAATTGCGTCCAAATCCCTTTTCACCTGTCTGATTAGGATATTTTTGCCATGTAATGTTATTAGCAGCCTGGTTAAAATGGAGCCGCTGTGCACTGGGGGTTGGCTTATTAATTGTTGTTTTCGTGTCACCACTGCTGTGTGCACCCAGTGATTTAATCAGCTAAATTCACTGCCATGGGAGCGGCGGACTCGAGCCAGGTTTAACGCTATAGGTGTAATAATAATATATTGCCAATGAAGCTGTCATTACGATTCATCTCCCAGAGTGATCTACATATATGTGTGCTGAAGAACACTGATTAGCCAAATGGGATGAAGTTATTATCTGACTGCTTCATTGCATAAATGCTGCCGTTTCATTAATTCAATCTTCACTTGGTCCTCGTAGCCTCCGAGTGTCTACTCATCGTGAAAGATTGCTTTGACTGGCTGACAGTTTAGGGCAAAACAGACACCCTATTATCCCATGGACATTGATAAGCACTGAGTTGTGTGTGTGCCTTCTGCTTCCTGCTCGAAGGGCAATAATGACCCGGGGGCAGCAGCCTCTATCTCCCTCACAGGTACAATCTTGTTTAGCTCAATCCCCCGCGGACTCACACCCTTCTCTCTCCGCAGAGACCTGATCTTGCTTCTTTATCCTCACCTCCGTCACCCACCTGGCCCCCTTTTCTCTCTAATCGCAAAGCATCTCGCGGCTCCGACGCGCCGCGTTATCTGAAGGGACGAGGCCCCTGCAACTCGCCGCAATTAACCTGGGGCCTTGTTACCGGTGCACCCACCACTCTGAGCGAGGCTCCCTGGGCGAACGGGTGCAAACGAGGCCCGGCTACCTCGCATTCATTAACGACGTTAACAGTGATGACACAGACCCCAAACAACACCTCTGCACCTTGTATCGTGTGATAACCTTTCTCAGAATGTGCTAAAAGCATGACAGTATTGGCTAAATAATAAAAAAAAGCGTGTATCAGGTCATCTTGGGTTGAAACCGTTGAGATTCAAGTCGTGTAAGACTTCTTTAAGGTGTCACAAAATGACCCTGCTATTATTCTGGATCCCTCTCCCAGGCTGGATGGAGAGCAAATTCAGGCTTGTGCAGCCATCGCTCCTCACAGCCCGTCCACTGAATGACAACAGACAGCTACAGTGATGCAGAGAGGGGCGGACAGAGATGGATGGATCGATAGACGACCGCATATGCAGACGTGCCTATTGATAAACTCCTGCTGACAACAGGCGAACACTTTGGGCTCATCGCTGGAGATGTCAGTCAAGCCGGCCATTAGTTTGCATGCATTTCAGGTCGCATGTCCTCAACCTGCGACCGTGGGGTACGAAGGCCAGCCCACGAGGCCCGTAACATGCCAAAACACTTTTTTATCACTTGTCAGATTGGATCCCTCTTGGTGTCAGTCCAGACTTCTCCACTACTGTATGTGACAGGGAGCGAGGCAGTCTTGATATTTGACAGTGACGAACACATAATGTATGTCATCAACTCAAATGGGTCTGATGCTTCTTTGCAAAGTCCTTGTACATCAGGGACAGTCAGCAGTGTGAAATCCCTCCCAACAATTCAAGTTTTTACCGGAAGTTTTGCCTATTTCTTGGCCTTTTGAGGCCCACATTGATTTTGAATTGAAGCTGCTTAAAAATGATCAACTATGATTTAGAAGCAAGTCGAGTGAATGTTTATCATTGTTTGATTCAGTAGTTTGTAAAAAACATCAAAAATGTCCAAAATGTCTTGATTGATGTGGTTAAAATAAACCCTCATGATTCAAATATGTTATTGTTTATATCATGAAAAAGCCTTCTACAGAATTCTGTACTACTAGTCCAATATGAGACCCCAAACCCCCCAAAATACATTACATAAAATATTATTTATTTGACAAAAGCTGGTTTTTACATTCCAGTTTTTAGACCAAAACAGAGATGAAAGCAGACTCGGTGTGTAACTCACGATCATCATCTGCAACTCCAATCAGCACATTTATCTGCACTGAAAAGCACTCCAGCAGCAGATACTGTGCTTTAGGGGTCTCGGGTGTCGGCGTGTAATAAAACCTCAGCCTCATCCTCTCGCACCTCAAATAATGCCAGACGCAGTTCCATCCGATGCCGTGTTGTACTTGACAAATCAGCGTAAACTGGAGGCCGTGCTCCATCCACTGACAGGTAATGGCTCATCACTGTAAGAGCTCCCAACAAGCTGCCGACCGCGCGAGTCATGTTTGTATTCTAACAAGGCCGTTCTGGGTTTCGGGACGGCAGTCGAATCTAAATTCTGCTCAGGGAGCAGAGGGAAAAAATGCCTGATGAATTTGTCAATAGTGCAGGAGTGATGGGCCTCATATGTGTGTAATGGACTGGATGCTCCTCAGTACAGATTGCCTGTCGAGATAGGAAACTATAATGAATAGCAGAGAGGAGCATGGGTGTAAAAAGATAAGGCTTTTACATTCATTTAAAAAGACATGACGTTATTAAAAAGTATATTTTCTTACATTTATATGGAGCTGAATGCGTGCAGGGCGTCTCTACTGGTGGAAAATGATCGCTTGTGTCACCTCTGATAACCAGCAGTGCGACGTTTGCAGGGAAATCATTTCATTTGTTACGTTTCATTAACTATTCTAGTTTCTTAATGCATGTAGATTCAACAACATTCATCCTGTGACCAGAATTCAATGGATGACGTATCTCACATCCGTTTCTACAGCTGTAAACAAACCTCGATTTAATGTGTGGTTGTATAGTTACTGTATGATGATTTGCACCTTGCATGGAGGTTTCTTTTGGTGTGAAATGATGCTAGAACTGTGAGAAGCAGCAGTAGAACCTCGCAAACTCTGCAGAAAACAAACAATAGAGACGGCAGCAAAGAGTCAAACAGGTTTCAAGGTCTTTGTTGTGGGGAAAAGTCGGAGTTGTTGGATGAGGGGCAGACTGAAACAGGAGAGTGTTGGTAACTCGAACATCCTGTATGGGGCTTTCTAAAGCATTTTGCTTACATAAGAGCATCTACTTGACATTATCAACTGCATAGAAAAACTGTGCAACAGAAAGAACAAAATATCTGAGGTGTCGTTTCGAGAATCACTTGAATTTGATGTATTTTTGTGTTCGAGTATGAGGAAGGGTTAGTTTAGAATAACTGAAATATCATCTGGACTGAGTGCTGAGTGACTTCATGGTCAGAGCATATATGGGGGAGTGGGAGGGAGGAGGGGGGAGGGGGGGTAACAGAGGCAGGGCTGCGGGGAAAAAAAAGGGTTTGAGTAAAACCTTGGATGAATAATAGACTGCTTCCCAAGCAGCAGCACTCTTGGTGGTAGGAGGTTAATATTCTCACATGTCATTAGGTCTGCTGGCTCGACTGATGGCTCATTGAATCAGGCAGCAAATGATTTCCTCATGCTGCAGAGGACAGAGCACTTCAAAGGGAAGGGGCTGAGGTCAGGACAGCACTCCGCTTTGATTAATGACCGGGGCTCAGCAGAGGTTGCCTGTAGGTAAGAATGTGACGGCGAATTGGATGTGAAGGGGGCCGACTTTTAAGCTAGATTTGACCCACCTCCAGAAAAACTTGCAGATACCATCACACAGGTTGGGTTGATGGGTTGTGACTGAAAAGCTTGCTGGCCCTCTGGCCTATACAATCATAAAAATGAAGCGTGCTGGCTGACTGGCTCACCTGACATCAGAGTAGCATTAAATCATTTTATATTCCCAAAATGACGGCGGAGATATCTGCTTTCACCTTTGCATGTAAAGCTAAATGTGATTCTTTCTTAACCTCAGGACGAGGTCCAACATGAATAAGGTCTATTTTCAAGCGCATGTTCAGCTCCAACAATGTTTTCTTCATACAGTAATCATTTTGCTTTATGAAATATACAGAAAATTTGTAATAACTTGGACAACGTCCACATGGAGGCTTTCCAGGGAGGGTTTTATTCCCCCAGCGAAGATGTTTTGTCTGCACGGAGAAAAAAATGTCTTAGACTGGACAAATTGTGAAACCCTCACTGCTACTTTCTTGTTTTTCTTCTTTGTGTGTGTTTTCATCAGCTACATTTTGTGCATGCACCACCTACAGGCTGGGCATATGTACTGCAGTTTGTTTTGGCTGTTTCAGGTAGACAGAAACTACTCCTGACTCGGGGACGTCTTTGTGTCAACTTAAAATCAGGGCAGATTTTGTCATTGGTAAACAACCCAACTCCTTTTAGTAGTTGCTATCCTCACCTTTTTTTAATTTAGAAGCCTCCTATTTTTAATCTTTACGTCTGTTTTAATTTAGCTTTTTCATGCACGCACCACCTACAGGGCTGGAGGATGTACTGCATCATTTTCCAGTCATTCCAGCATTCCTCCGTCTTTACGGGAAACGTTTTGAAAGCGGATATGTTTTGGTCTCTGTGTGGACGGAGATTGGAGCGCATTAGTCTTCAGGAGGAGTTAAGGAAAGCACCACCTGGGTTGTCATTCTCCTGGGCCCTATTATCACTCTCCTTATTAGTTTTTGACTCAGCAGAATAAAACGTGACCACCTCAATCTTTGATCTCTCACGCGCTGACACAAATCCTTTCAAGCCTCCCGACGTTCCTCTGCTAAGGTAATTAGCGCTAATTAAAAGGTTTCCAGCTGCCTTGTGTGCATTTTTTTGTTCC
This sequence comes from Malacoctenus tetranemus, assembly GCA_032274765.1. Taxonomy (NCBI): domain Eukaryota; kingdom Metazoa; phylum Chordata; class Actinopteri; order Blenniiformes; family Labrisomidae; genus Malacoctenus; species Malacoctenus tetranemus. The sequence goes on along the minus strand of JAUESF010000088.1, from coordinate 7,148,273 downwards.
CCCACAACACATTGTCCTCACAGGTGCATTTCCTATGTTTGCTGTGAGCACGTCACTCAAATTCCTCCCCTGGAGTTCACAGTGCATGATCAAGGAGATTAGGACTATTGTTTGGTGCTGATAAAGGAGTAAAGTGCTCAACTTATTGCCAATGTAAAGCCATTACAGGAGTTCAAGACATCTGAGGGGAAGGTCATGCGAGACCAGAGGGTGGGTCTGAAAAGCACTTCATTGTTACTGCTTTTTCCATCCGTTTATTTGATGTATCTCTTGGTTTCCTCCTGCCTAATTACCAGTGGTAAATATTTCAATTTGGCTCGTGAAAAGTTTGACTTCTCCAGAACATTTGCACATAAGACGCCGGCGAAGTTCCCGACGTGTCATTAGACGAGTCAATGTCTGTGATTTTCCCTCAATGAAAACAGATTGAACTTCCTGAGTGACTCGGTGTTTCCTGCCGCCTCACCTCTCCGTTGCTGACTGAAGAATCGACCAGCCACGCGACGGCCAATCTTGTAAATTCACTCGCGAGTCAAAGAGCCCATAAACATCATTAACCATCATTTCCCAGCCCACTTCAGTTGCATGTGAAGTGTTCTTTATTGTGTAATGAGCCAAGAATCTGAAAAGATTGCCACTTCAAAGCCTCTCTTGAAAGCTGTCGCCCATGCAGCCTGCTGACATGTCAAGCTGGGATTAAACGTCCCCCATAATCATTTCTTTGTTTTCAAATGAGCCCATTGTTTATCCGCACCTTGGGTGACAGCCATCAAGGGCGCGCAGCACTGCAGAGGCACGGGAAGTGGCGAAACAGATACTTTGTGTGTTTGTAAAAGGATTCACTTTCAGCACATATTCAAGTTTTGGTTGTGTTTTTTTGGGAGCTGGGAGATGTTCGCTGCTCTTGGAAATCCTGATTTAGATTTGTTCTGCTGCCAGCGCGTTCTGCCAAAGAAAAGGCAATTTAGAAGATTTAGGAGAAGGAAATTTTGATATGCATATAATTTTGGACTCGATGTGGCACTTGTTGTATTTATGAATGCAGCTGTCCTGTTTATCATCCTGTTCCATCACTTTTTCATTAGTCTGGCTCGGAGAGAAAGAGGAGGAAAAAACTCCTGTAGACGAAACTAGATCATTCTTCTCTTTTTCAAACAATTATAAGTGTTATTTGGAGAACACACAAATGGCTGGGAGTCTCATTCAAGTCTCGCCTCGATTGTTATGCAGGGAAGACGCTCCCTCCATCTTGTCTTGGAAAAGCGGGTCTTTGTCTGCGACCAGCAGTGTGTCATCAGCAGTGGGCCTCCAGCGAGGCAGAGACATTGAGCCCCGGCAGCGGGGGGACACTTCTCAGGGCCTTTAAGAACTACAGTAAATCTTCAAACAATTTATCCAAACAAAGGCCGCTGTGTGAGGAGGGAGAGGAGACACAGGAAACAGATGAATAAGCAACATCAATTACCAGGCCCTGACCTTGAGAGCCCCGGACCGAGGCACACATTTCACACCGAGCGACTGCAGATTGGGAGTAACAAGCCGGGAGAAGGGAAGGCGAGCGCTCACAAGGTTAGCAACCGGGCATTTTTTGGGGGAGGACAGAGGAAAGGCAGGTACGAGAGGGGAGCAGAGGAGGAAGAGAGGGAGTTATTAAAGAAAGATTACCATCATAAATGATGAAATTGTTCAATATAACTACTTAGCCTTTACAAAAAGGCCAATAGGAGGAAATGCATGGAGGTGCAGAACTAAGTAGACGGATGGAAGGTTAAACAAGGAAAGGAACAAATGTCAGAGGAGCAGTGAGCTCATGAGGAGACAAAAAAAACAGCCTCAGCCTCATAATCACAAAGGAGAAAACTAGTTTTCAAGTTTAGTTCACTTGCAATGGAAACACTTTTCTTAGATTCATTGTAATATGAGAAAAAATGGTATAATCAGGTCAACCTTCGCTCAGGTGTGGCAGAAGGAACTGACCTCCCAGCGAGGGGATCAGCTGGCTGCGTTAAGCTGCGATGGTAAGAAGGGGGCAGTTTTGGTGGCACGGCTCGTCCCCCTCTCCGACGAAGGGTCACTGTAAATCGATACCGAACGTGTCCCCAACGATCCCTGCTGTCATTCAAGGAGGCGCCGCTCAACTGATGGCTGTCTGTTACAGGAGGGCGACGTCACCAGTCAGCCAAACCTCGTTGGACCACACCACAGAAATCTCAACGCGTGATAACGATTCAGCTCGGTGCTAATTAACGTGGTGACACGCAGCCGATCTGAGCACAATAGATATTAGATTTTTTGCATACAAGCAGCTAATAATAGGAATCAATAGTTTCACTGTCGGCCCTGAGGTGTGCATATCTAACAAGCCTCTGTATCGATTGCTGAGGAGAAATAATAGCAAGACTCAATGAGTGATGTTAATAAAGTACCTCGATGCTGCTGCTAAACCTGAAGCTATTAAAGTCTTTGCTCCCGAGAACCGTAACGCCGGCCCCGGCTGAATTATGGCGCCTTTTAATTAGGGAGCGCCTTCCGTCAGACTTCCTGGATCTCGGGAGGCGCGGATGGCCGCCGCTCAACAATTTGTGGGGGAAAAACTGGATTAATACGCCGCCTGTTTCTGCATTGATTGTCACAACATTAAAAGACTCCACAGACTTTCCACCGCTGGAGGGGAGCGACTTGTAAGGCATTACTCACAATAACGCATATGTTATAATCACAGAGAACTTACTTAAAATTCAATCCACTTTGGCATCATTATCATGTATCAACATAATGAATGACTCCTTCAGAGTATGGTAATTATAATTTGATAAATCATCAGCAGAAAATTAACTAGATGTCAAAACATTCATTGGGAAGGGTGATGAATCGAGGATGATTGTGGTGATGAATTGTGTTAATCTGCGCAGTATGTATCCAGTGAAATGGCTAAACAGCCCAAGATGGATGGAGCGCAGAAGCTGCAAGGTCAGACCGCAACGCTGCAGGAAGGAGGGGACGGAGGGAGAGCGGCGCCGGCGCGCACGCGCCACTCCGCTCATTTGTTTCCTCCTGTTTGTTTCTTAAATGTATCGGGGCTGCTGTTGAAACAATTAGTCGATTACAATTAGTAATCCGCGGCTGGATCGACGGGGAATTAATCAACATTAAATTCTGATTACCCGTTAATCATTTCGTGGCATTTTACTAAGCAGAAATAAACACTATCATGTAGCCGCTTCTCAAAACATTGGCTTTCCCAGCGTTTAGATTAAAGTGAGGAATATCTGACCTTCAGCTCCTCGAGGTATTTGAAACTATGCTCTGACTCCACGCGCTTGTTTTTTTTGCAGCACCGGCGCAAGAAATAGTGGTGCGGGCCGGCTCGCCTTTCATCCACACATAATCGTGATTCCCTCTTGGATGTCCCCGATGTGAAAGATGTGGCTGCTAAGTGAGAGAGGTCAAACATGAGTCCAGATATTTATTACATGTGCTGAAACCAGATGGAGGCAACACATTCATCACAGCGCCGTGTCACTGAGGTAACACCCGCTCCACATAAAAAGCGGCTCCTTCTTCCCGGCGCGGCCCCCCCCCCGCCCCGCTCCCCCCACCCACACCCCCTCGGCCTCTGCCGGTGTTTACAGCGACCGTGGACCGGCTGGAGTCCGGCGAGCCGGGGCGCCTTAATCATGTCCACCGCGCCGCGCGCCGGCCGCAGTTATTTTCCACCGAAACTTTGGCTTTTTTTTCTTCTTCTTCTTTTTTTTTATCAATACTCGGCGCTGCGTGGCTGGGGAGATATTAAAGCCGCGGCAGGGCAAAGAAGGGCGTTTCTGACACTTGCTCCCTCATTTATCAGTCCCCCTTCATAGGCCCGTCAGTGACAATGAAAAGATTTCACAATACCGCCAGGCAGAAACTCATTCCACCAGTCATCCATCATGCTCAGCCCAGCGGCCGTTCCACTGACCTAATCGGTAATGCCTGGCTGCATGCTGGAGACTTCTTAAACCCACCCACCACCCCGCTCAACCCCCCAACGCACCCCCCCGCCTTCATTAGGCCTGGTTAGAATGAGGCGAGTCACAGGGCTCACCCTGTTCCTGGGTGGGACCTACATGCTTTCCAATCCCTTCCTATTTGGATGATACATCCAACATCATCCTCTCAACAAAAACACGACAGATGTCCGCCGGCCGAGCATCGAGACGCTCCTCGAAAATGCAAAAGTTTCCTTTTGGTTTGGTAAGAAGATTTATTCCTGCTCGTATCCTTGAAAGGCAGAAAAAAAAAGTACAACAAATGAGCGGAAAATACACACCATTAACTATCCAAAACACAAACGGCACATAAAACCACACCAACTGAAACAACAGCAATAAATATTTCACGGCGCTCCCAACAGGGATAATTTGTGTTTCGTTTCAAAGTTATATTTTTGCTGGGAGGGGGGTAAATCTGCCTCAATCAGCCTCTCGCCGGCTCCAGAGGAACTTCTTCAGGGTACCCCCCCCCCCCGCCCACCTCCCTCCTCCTCCTCCTCCCACTGAGGGGCCGCGAGGTTGAGGTTCAGACGGGTCGTGGAGCTGCTGAGACTTTGGTTCCAACTCTGTGGCTGTGCCAGCACCGAGTTCAGGCAGCACTCTGGTGAGCGTTAGTTAACACACAGGAGGACAGCAGAGGAGGGGGGGGGTGCAGGGAGGAGGGGGGGGAGGGAAGGTTAGGGAGTGCTCTCTGACACAACACTGGCTTTTATAGAGAGATTATTCCCTCACCCCCACAGCTGAGTTTTCTGGCACATTTCCCTTATCTGCTCCGCTCCTCTTGCTGGTCCATCTATTACAGCTGTCTAATGTGACCTGTCTCTTTTTCTAAGTCACTCAAGGAAAACTGTGTGTACGTTTTGCCAACATTTGGGTCAAATTAAGTTTGAACAAAGATCTTCATTGTCTTTATTTCTTGAAGAGAATGTGAAACACACAGTGCCTCTCCTCCCAGGGTGGTGCCAATACCATTAGAAAGGGAAATCAAGAAGCACTTTGGGCAAGAGCACAACTTCAGATAAATACTCAACTTTGGCTTGTTCTTTCAAACTAATTGGGCTGAATGGTTTCATAGATGTCCAAATTAGCCCTAAGACAAAACATTAAGAGACCTGAGATGAACTCCTCGACCAGCTGCATTATGGGGGATGTGAGGACTGGAGATATCTTGTCGAGAACAGACCAAAATAAGAGGGAAAAAAAACAAAAACTTTGAGAAGAAACAACTTGCAATGTGCTCACCGACTGCTGCACTTTGGAGGTTACAGCTGGAACTAGTGGAGGATCAACCGAGAAATAATGAGAGATAAATAACCTTTGACTTTAACTGGGGAAGAGTACAAACTCCTGGTAAGTTTGAAACCGCTCTGTTTTGTGCTCTGATGCGCCTTGCATGTAGCCACGGGCGCAGTAGATTTGGTGTGTGTGTGTGTGTGTGTGTGTGTGTGTGTGTGTGTGTGTGTGTGTGTGTGTGTGTGTGTGTGTGTGT
>JAUESF010000088.1:7083410-7129088 GCA_032274765.1 Malacoctenus tetranemus | reverse complement strand
AAACAAACCCACTGCGGCTCCAAGTCGAACTGAGAAAAACAACAGCACCATTAGCATTTTCTTCTCCTTTAACCTTTTTCCTATTGGCTGTTTTCAGTTTGTTTACATTAATGATAGCAGTTGGCTGTTTTCAGTTTCTTTACATTAGCTTGTTGCATCTTCATCTCTGATTTGTGGCCACCGCAGCGCCACACACAGGCTCACAACGTGTACTGCAGCGTTTTCAGTCGCGTCGTGTCCGTGTGGACGGTGGCCTTAGAAGTCGCGTCGTAAACTTTCAGAAGGATTCCTCGCACCACACCGCGACAAGTGACCGCTCGCTCTTAAAGTTGTCATTCGTCCACTTCTCATCGGTCGCTCAGGACAATTAGCGGAGCGACGTGAAATATGGCGCCCCTTCGCTACGGGGAACATCCAAAGTGCAGCGTGATTAACCGAATGGACGGCGTGTGTGCATACATGTATCACAGCAAATAAATCTCTCCTGTAGAGTCATAAAAGTACAACGGCAGGAAGTGATGAGCTAAAGAGCTTGAACCTGTAGGCCGACTGTAGTTTTCCCTTGAAATTATTAGGTACTCTGGGGAACGTTGCCCGTGCGCTCCCTGTGGGTACGCTCCTTGATTTGTGTGCTCAGTCCACTTAATGGCCCAACCTGGCAGACCGGCGCAATAAAGACTTGCATTATAGCTCGACAACAACAAAGTTTAATTCCTGTTGTTTCGCCGAAAAACAGCCCATCCTAATTCCTAATTCAATTGCTTACAAGCACTCCAAGATATTTGTGCTCCACACGGCGCGGCTGATACACCCAAAGGGATTTTTAAACATTTAAAGACTTTTTTTTCCTTTTTGTAATGAATGAAGATAACACATAAGTGCATCCTGAGGGAGGGCACCAGCTGCGATCCTCACAAATCATCCCACGACCTCTGAGGCAATTGTGACGATTCCTCTGCCAGGGAAGCTGGGAAAGCACCGAAACCCGGGTGATTATCTGTCTACGGTTATAATTACTCCGCGTAATTTACCTTTACTGAAAATACTTACCGTTCCTAATTTATGTCACACAGGTTTTTAAACGCAACTTTAGTGTTTTTCCGTGCCGCCGCCGCGCAACTGAGGCGGAGTCACGTGACAGCATTACTGATGACTGTAATTAAATAATGCGCGAGACTATTGTGCTTTGTGCCGCACTTTTTGGAAGCTGGACCAACTCCAAACCATCTGTGTTTATCGAACGACAGCGGGTTGCTAATGTGTAAAAACAAATACAGATATCCTGCGTGTTAGATGTGCTCGCGCTGACGCTCTTTTGTTAGGAAGATCCCTGGAGAACCGTGAGCGTTGCTTTCACATCACCTCTTGGAAATATGTGTCAGCGGGCCGAAAAAAACCCACCCGAGTTAGTCATGCAAGTCCTTATCAGTGGCTGAGCTGGGAGCTCGCCGAGGCCCATTCAGTCATCGGTGGGCGGGCACGGACGGACGACGTCGGTTGGATCCGAGTTCGGAATAAAAGCGGCGTTGGTCCTGAGAAGCCGGTCCAAAAAATCAGAACGGAGATTCAATTACATTTCTGGACGTCGAAACGCGTGAGTCACCTGCTTTCCGGGATGCTGCGCTTGGAAAAAAAAAAAAAAAACACAAGATGGAGGACGGCTGTGGGAGTGACGGTTCACATATAAGATGGTCAGCCTGCTCGCATGTGGTCCGTGATGTCCCATAAATCTTCCTCTATCTTCTCTGTGGTGATGGCAGAAAGGGATGAGTCGCTCACCAACCCCCCCTCCATCTCATTCACATGTCTATCTGCCTGTTATCCATGCCCTTGAGCAAAGATTACTGATGCCCTGTCTTTGATATATGACACATCATGTGCCACAACATTTCATCCAATGAATTAACCTGGAGAAGAGGGGGGGGCAGAGAGAGAGAGGGAGGGGGGTGGCTGATGCTAGTTCCCTGAATCACTCACTAGTTCCTTCCTGTGTATGCGTGTCGGTCCCGGCTGATATTGTGGCGGTGAGTATTATAGCTCGGTGGAGTGTTATCTGACCTCTGCAGGACTCTGCATTACGCTGCTTTCCATGTGGGTGGATTTGTTGTGATCGCTGGTGAATAACTGAGGCTATTTCTGCATATTCACTCTCCACATTATGCTGCTATCTCTGTTTGTGTTTGATTTAAGTATATAAACCATCGTTTTACAACTTCAATAAACTCCCATTATATTAATAGTCTTGAACGGCTATGGCCTCTTGCGCTGTATGGACGTGAACAAGGGAAATATGTGTAGAATTTTTTCCCCCTTCATCTAAACAAATAAAACAAACAGTGACGCCATTAAAGTTGGAGGTTGGGTAAATACATGTTTCACGCAGCGATAAAGCAGCTGCAGCTCCTTTCATTCATGAAAGGAGTCCATTAACAAGAAGTGAGGGCGCTACACCAATCATGTGCTGCCGTGAACCGCCAACCCGACGCATCTATTAAGAGCTGCTTCATGTGACAGCAGCCATTCGCCTCGGAAATCAGAGCGTCCACTCATAAACAAGGACGCAAAACAACAACTTCAAAGGGAACACGGTTCCTTCTGAACGAGATCGCATCGCTTAGATTTATAGTCGCCGCATAAACATACAGATAAACTGTTGTGCTCCAGTGGATCATAGCAAGAGATAAAAGTAGGTCGCTGGGAGTGATTCTCTGGTAATGTGCAAGTTTCATGAATTTACAGGAATGTTGTTTCTGAGTCATAATTTTCCCGTTCGTGTGGAAACGTGTCACCTTTCAGTTCCTTTGACATCAGATCGAACCACCAAACGTAGCATTGGAGAACCAAGCAGCTGAACCACGATCGCTCACAAAATCAAAGCATTTAAGAACGTAACATCAACCCAAACGAACAGTCGTTAAACCGATAAAACCAGATAAAAAGTACCTGGTTACGCTGTGGAAGCGATAAAAAAGATCTCATTATCGCTCTAAATTAGCAAAACGAGGAAGGAAAAAATGATTTCAAAACCATCCTGGCTTTGTTTAAACGTGTGGAAGTGGCTCGTTAAAATCCAAAAAGATGATAAAACTTGCAAGAAAAACAGAGGAAATGAGGTACGACTACAAAAAGCTGGATGACGACACCTCCTGGCTCGCACGCAGAGGAGGACATGAGCTCCAGAAAGCTTCATCATAAATAGTGACAGAAAGCCGTTGTTGGAAAAAAAATATAGGGAAACCCAAAGCACATGCAGCGCAGCAGTAAAGTGCTTCTTCACCACCACAAATCTTACATCAGTCTCTGAAAACAGTTTGTATCCCACCGTGTTATTCTTTTTACACTCCAGTCACCTGCCTGATACCCTTCAGCCATTTTCCTCAGAAGCTGTCACGCACGCCAGCTATAATATATGGCTGCACCAATGAGAACAGCTGTAGCCAATCTCCATCGTCTCTCTCCTGCAGCCTACTGCCTGTCTGGCAAAAAATAATATATCAGGATTAATTGATTTCCTGTCAGTCTCTCGGAAAAGAAAATAAATTCCCATGTAGTCTGTTTCCTGCAGCATTATAATTTTGTACATGGCATGTAATTTAAGTTTTTTAATTATGCATGAGAATGAAAAACGGTGACAAACTGTGCTGTCGCCTGGCCCAAGGCCACGAAAGCTCTGGCCTTTGTATGTGCTGAGACAACAATAGCAATAACTTAAGCACACATAAATAATACATCCGTGTATCTGGAGGCTACACATCTCGGTCCAAAACCGCAGCGCCGGAGTCCGAGTGTCAAGGTCAAGGGCTGGTCATTCGTCTTTAGTGTAATGACGTTCATTGGGAGCGCATGAATCATGGCGCACGCTCTCCAAAGCCAAGAAGTCAAGAGCAGGAAAGTCAGGATCACCCTGATTCCCAGCGTGTGACAGGAAAACAGATAACGCGCTAACAAAACTCCCAAACACTGGAAGCAATAATCTCCTCCCTCGGAGGATCGGGGGCTCGAGACACAGAATATATTTCAGAATGTGTTTATGACAAAAGCCCTGGCCTCGTAAAACAAAGAACAGAAAAGTAAAAGGCCAACATTAAAGATTTACGCGCAGCGGCGCTTGTGCTCGGCTCCTTTCATTGTTCGCTGGATTAATGAGCGGTGGAGAGAATGAGCAAGCGTTTCCCTAAGTCGAGCTAAACTAAAGCCAGAGATAGAGCAGGAGGGGAGGGGGGGGACCGAGCAGGGTCATCAGTAGGCCAGGGTCTTAAATCAGACCAAAGGCCGGCGGTGGTGTCAGCACAGGACCGGGGGTGGAGGGGGAGTCGAAGAGGGAGGGGGGACGGACTCCTGACAACAATGAGGAGGGACTCGAACCAAGCCGATCTGTTGTGCACTTCACTTTTTGGGACTTTAGCAGCTGGACCTGAAAAAAAATGAAAACAAGCAGCTGGGCCGAGTGAGACTACAGTACGGAAAAAACACAAAGCCTCTGGGTCACGGCGAGCTGTTGGTTCGCTCGCTAACTCATACAAATGGCATGAGTTTAACGAGGTATCGCGCTGGAAATGAGTACAAGCTTTGTTCATTCAACAACAACAAAAAAAAGCCTCCTGAAAGAGCTGTTTGGGTGATTTATTTGATGGCTGTTGTTTTCTTACCCCCTCAACGGCTTCACATCTGCAAACTGTCTGACTCAAACTGTCCTGTGGCTAAAATTACGACGTGATAAATTGCATCATGAAAGATTTAACTGCCCTGACATTAAACAGCATTCACAGCATAATGCAGTGGTATTTCACCACAGATAAATAAAGGATATCTCCCGCTTTGTGTGACATCTGAAAGCATTTTAGGAGCATTTAGCGTAGCTCTCGCCATCCTCTCCGTGCTTGTAGACACATACATCATCTCCTCTCCATCTTTCTCACTCGGGTTTTATCCGTTTGTTCGCAACTACAATCTGCACTCCATGAAAAATGCATGCTTGTATCAGGGCTGCACCTTCTATAGGATCAAAGAGGATATGCTTGGACAAACAATCCGATATCCAAGGTTAAGAATACAAGGATAATAAATCGCTTGAGTGTCATGTTCAATTTTCAGGACGGCATTACCCGGCATTATCCATAACAGGATTTAAATTGTTATCAGGACACCGAACAATCCACTTTGCGTCCAGCAAGCATCCTGCCTCCAGTGATTCATTGGGAGGAAACTACTATCACATTTTCCAGCATCCCACTGAAGCAGCAGCAAGGAGAAGAACACCGGTGCACTTCATGTACTTGCATGATTGGTTGAATAAATTGCTTCCATCCTGGCCGCGGCTGACGCTCGTGTGGACGAGTGCTATCGCTTTTAATTGTCTTTCCTCCCTCTCTCTCTCTCGCTCTCTCTCAGCCTGCAGCTCTTTCCTGTCGCCCTCGAAACAAAAGGCCAAAGCAAAGTTTGGTCCAAGACTCGGCCAAACAAGCTGTCGAGCAGCGCCGCTGACAAGCGCCCGTCACGTTCAGCGAGGCCGCACATCTGCTGGGAGTTCACGGGGTCTGCAGCCAATCAGCTGCAAGTGAAGATCTGAGTCAGCGATTACTTAACTTCTCTGACAGGATAAATGATTGTAATGTTAGTGTTATTAATGACTAACATGTGCCGGGGCTCAGAATGACGCTCAAACCAAAACATTTGCGTTACAACATCGGCACTTTTCACACAAACGTCGCAGAGCTCACAACATCTCTTTATTTCTCTGTCTTTTCTGGAGCAACATGATGACATCTTCACACCTCTACGCACGCATCAAGTCCACAACACGGACACTGTTCACAACAACAGTCACCGTAAAGTTCAATGGAGCAACGTTAAAAGATTGTTGAAGTAAAATCACGGAAACTTACTGGCGTCAAGATGTCCACGAGTGAAAATTCACACCTACGTTTCCAAACTGAAAACTACCATTTGTTTGCGTGTTTGTGATGCTTATCAATTACAAAGTCTGCAAGTGTAAACAAACTTAGAACAGCAGGCTTCTCCACAGTAGCTGCAAAAACTTGTCAATCAATTGGAAAGTGGCGCTGCAGCCCTTCTGTTTACGTTTCAATTATGAATTGTTCCTTCGATAGCGCTGTGGCACGACTGTGTATGAATGCACCATTAACAAAGCGTCACACAAACATTGATTAAGTGAGAGTGATCTACCTGCTGCCCACCTTTTCCTCGCAGGCCCCCCTGCTTTATTGATATACAATCCGTCGAGGTTTCTTACAAAATCTGAAAACAATCAGCGCGCGGGGGCAACACAATGCTGAGGCATTAATCACAAAAGGCAGCACTTTATTCCACACAACCACGGGACTGTTGCAACAGCTGCTAAGCATTCTGGTAAAGCGAATGATTTATGGCCGTGTAGCAATAACGATGAGACAGAGTCATTACCATATCGACAGGCACCCAGATGGATTATCTCCATTGATTACTTCATGGCCTGTTGATAAGTATTTGTTTGAAAGGCAAATGGGGGAAGAAAAATGTGCCGGATGGCGGTCGGCGCGCCGCGGAGGGGAAGCCGATCCGCCGATATGTTGGTCTCACCGCAAACTCGTGTCGCGCTGAAGTTTATTCTCAGCTCGCGGGGTCGGCAGAGTCTCCGGTTCACGAGGGAAGGGAGGCGAAGAGGGAGGATGAGGAGCAGCAGCAGACAGAGAGTTCACATGTGTAAGATTTCACAGCTAATCACAGGCCGCTCTGATTCATGGCACACCTCGCTCCACTTGCCCGTGCATCATACGCTGTTTTTTTTCCCTCCTCTCTCTCTCTCTCTCTCTCCCTCTCTCTCCCTCCCTCTCTCTCTCGCCACCCAGGCTTCCCATCCTGTAACCTTGCCAAGGTCAGCTGAAGGAAATGATACTGCTGCACCGCAAGATTTATGAGAGATTCACTCCCGTTTGCCTCCCTGTTTACAGAATACATTGACTCCCACCGAGGAGCCGCTTCCTTCCCCCGGTGGCTCACGGAGCAGGAGCCCATCTATTGGGTGTCACAGGGAGCACCAGCACAGCAGCCTGTCTCCTGTGACAGGTGCTAATTGAGAACCAAACACAAGTTGCATCCAGTTGAAACCTCAAAAACTTGTTGTTGTTGTTGCTGTCCTGTCAGCACATTGGCGTGGATAACCTTGGACTATGACACAAGTCACCAGATAAGATGTCAGGACACAGGATGTAACACGCAAAGCAAAGCTGAAAGTTTAAATTGCTTTCAAATAAACAGTCAAAAAGACTGGATGCGTCTTGGATCACATCAGGAGTTTAAAATCTGATTTCATGCAGATTACACACAGTGTTCACTGGAATTTGTAATCTGAATCACAACAAACTCAACAGCTAAGGAACCACACAAACCTCAATGTTTCCTTCACTAGTAATCAACGGTAAACAAACCACAGACTACCGACCAAAAGTGGCACAATGCAAAAATATCATACAATCACCAGCAACTAAGCTACACCTGCAACTGTGTTCAACTGGAGGAGAGAGAAAACCCTTGGATGACATTTAGTCGCAATATCCACAGATGTTGTTGGATCTGTTACTTCCTTTTTATTGTGAAATGACAAAGACGACTAATTAAACGTCATTTGAAGGAGTTTTCCAGGAGCGGCCACTTTCTTGGTGAACCGGCGACTTGATTTGCGAATCGGAAGGGTTATCGAGCAGGTGCGAGGTTGAAAATCAGACGCACGTTGTAATTGCCCGAGTTCGTCTGTGATCAGATTAATTAGCAGGTAGGATACAAAGGGTGGCTGGCCTTCACGCGCCCTTGGCGTCATCGTAAAAACATAGCAAATGGGTGCGAGTACATCGGCCCTTCCCGGTGACGGGGTGCTGCCCTGCCCCTTGTTCAGAGTGGACCGGGGCTTTAAATTGCTTCCATCTCTGAGACTCTGATTAATGAGAATAGTTCTAATCGGAGTTCCTGAGGCCAACAGCATTAGTCTTAATCTTCCGGGCCCCATCCAGCAGCAACACTGACATTTAATGTAGTGCTAGTGCAATGGTAATGAGAATTCATTCTCCAACAGGGGAGCAAACTCCTCTACCCCCCACACAGGTCTTGGATTTGGGAAGGTTATTGGCCCTGAGTTTCAGGGGTTATTAGTTCTCTTCAGGCCATGAGGTACCTAAAATATCTGGTGTTTTACAGTCCACTTTGACGCAGGACAAATTAAACTTTGCTTGAGCACACAGATGATTTAAGGCTCCTATACACAACCTCCGAGCTGCCTGGGGACAGTGCTGAAACGAACAGGTTTTTTAGGGGAAAGTGTTGAACGAAAATAGCATCAAATTTTAGTGCAGCTTCTAAAACGTAAACATGAGTTCAAGTTTCTTGATTTGGTTCTTTGGAACAAATTAAAGAGATCAGTCTGCATCCATGGTTGCATGATTTATCATAATTGTTAACAGTTAATTGATTAACCCTACGATTAACTAATTTGCAGTATTGCGTGCATTTGGGCACCATGTTAGTATGCACCAGCGGAGAAGCAGTGTGTGTTTGCACCTGCTTATGTATAAATTTGAGTGGCTGTGAAAAGCAGGCAATCATAAAACAATAGTGTGAAACCAGGCAGCCTTTATCAACTGAATAAAAGCCATTCCCACCGTCGGCTGCACTTGTACCGATGCAAACGGTCCTCCTGTGCTCAGTTAGCAGTAAGTAAATTGCTCTGGGATTTGTATTGCCGGAATGCTTTAGCAGGTAATTCCTCTCTGTCTTTCATTTTGTTTGTCTGTGTTAAGTTCCCACTCTGGCCCCATCCATTCTCACATCCAGTTCCCGGCTTTGTCCATCCATCAATGGGCGCACTTTGTCAGTGCTGACTTCATCCTGGCGGCTGCAATCACATCCGAGCAGGGCCCGACTGCCACCGGGGAGCTTTTTCACCTCCCATCTGCATCTCCCCGATCTGCTGACGGGGCCCCTGACGTGCAGTGTTTTCTATTGCACAGGCAAGCAAAAAAACACTAATGCTGCACCTCATTTCTCCAGACCACTCTTGGCTTCGCATGGTAAAGGAGAGAGAAAGGAGGGAGGGGAGGAAGGGGGGGAGAATGAGGTGAGATTGAGAGAGGCAGGGAGGTAAAGACGGGGGACCAGTTTCGTGAAGGATTGGCTGGAGGTCGGGCCACAGCTTAATTTGCCTTTTCTTCACAAATACATCAATAGACATCACCAGCAGAAAATGTATCACTAATTAAGGCTTGATAAGCGGCAAGTCAACTGTACTTTGGAGCTGAAGAGAGGAAGACAGAGAGAGGGAGTCTGTTCCACTGAAACAGCTGTACTGATTTACTGGATCGCTCAAAAACGTCCTATTTTTATTGTTTTTTCCAGCAACATGTTGTGTTGTGTTTTAGTTGTTGAGCCTCGACTGCCTGTTTGAAAAAAGCATTTAGTGCAACACAAAATGTGAGACGGAACAAAATGCAGACACAAAATCTCAAGAGTGCGGCGGAGACAAACTGAACCACATCGTTGGCTTTTGGAGTCCAACTGCTAAAAAAGCAACACGGTTGACAACAGCGATGATCTTTAACAGGGCCAAATTCACGCAGCTCCACCACTCAGACTGGTTTACATGAGGGAGCCCTAATTAGACCGCAATGGAGGGTTATTAATAGGCTGGACTTTCCAGAATGATCTTGTTATAAATGGGTCCTGTCAAGACTTTCCTCAACCTCCAAATGAGTATTCTCACTTCACTGCCCCCGTCCCGAGCATCAGCACCGGCTCCCAATAACAAATGATTGCTATTAACTGCACTGTCAGTAATGATGCCCGAGAACAAACAAAAGTCCATAAATAACAATTTGCTGAGGACGAATGAGGCTCTAAATGAGACGGATATGGAGGTGAGTCGTGGCAAACGACATGTGAGCGCCTGCGGGGACAAAGGCGATGGATGCCGTTCGGACACGAGGAGCAAAAAAGCCAGCGAGCGACGCTTTGACTGTTGTGACCTGCCCCGTGCTTCCCCTCACAGTGTTGTAATGTTATTCACAGATTACAGCTTACTCCATACACACACACACACACACAACAAAAATCCCCTTCCAAACACTCAGCTGAGTGGGCTTAAACAACAAAGCGGCTCCTGCTCAAGTCGTTTACCCGGACACAAAGGCAATTCCTCATATTAATTAAGCCCTGTCACCGACATGCTCGCTCCCTCTCGCCAAGCACATGTCCGCAGCTCTGATATGTGGGCTAAGTGTTTTCCCTGATGCCTCACTCTCAGCCTGCTTTTCACATAAAGCCTCTAGTGGGAGCCGCTGTTTACAGAGTCAGTTCCACTTACGCAAATCCCTCTGCCGTGTAAACAATATCCACGCCGACTAAACAGAACGCCGCGCTGAGTGTTTACGGCATGAAAAAATGTTTATCCAATTAAGTGACATTTCAATAACATAATCCTAAAACCATGAAGGCTTTTAACAAGATTACATGACCTACAGAGAGGCAAAAGAGTCACCCGCTCTGTGACATGTGGCTCAATAACATTAAAAGCAGCAGCAAAATATGGCCATAATTACTCGGAGTACAACCTGTCCAGGAGCCGGTGCTGCTGGACGACAGCACGTCTGTAACCAAGAAATATGACGCTGCAAAGCCCATCCACTGAGAGGGAATAAGGACATTTTTAAACCTGGGAGCTTTTGCGGTGACTAATCACTTTAAACGCAGAAACAACTCCAGAATGTGAACAGAAGCGGATTTGATTGTGTTTACGTTGAAGTCGATGAAAACGTCAATGGTCTCCCAATAACTCTGCGTCGCTCCGCTCAAGCTACTGCATCAAAATAATGGGACACATAAAATGGAGGCCCCCGCGCTACTCGCGGAAAACAAATACGGAGAAGAAGGTATCAAAATAATGAAAGATTGTTTATGTATTGTGGCATGAAATGGGAGGGAGGGCGAGCGAGGCTGCGGCGGGGAGCGGTGATGGTGACGGATGGACAGAACTGACAGTGCGGTATTCATCCTGCACGCTAGAGCGCGCGTCCTGCTAGTGGCGGTCGACAGAGCAATAAATCACGGGCCCTCCATCCTGTATCTACAGCTTATTACATCCACCATGACAAATAAATAATAATCCCTGTCAGCACAGCCCTTTGCTCAAGGATTGAGTCTGAAAGCGTTTGCTCATCACTCCTATTCCTGAGTGAAAACACCAAAGCAGGGGGATTGAAAGGCATGGTTTACTGGCCCTCTGAAACCCTGAAAGACACATAGACGCATAAAAAAACAACAACACACAAACAATGGCAAAAAAAAGCATGAGAGTGTGCAGCCACAAGCATAAGAAAGTCCACAATCGGCGGGCTTGTAAACATTCTGAAACTCTCGATGTTAGTTGGCTTCATAGTTCCTAAATCATAAATAACAGATGCACTTTGTGAGCAAAGAGAAGCAATACAGTGCAGTGCTCCCTAATGCTCCATTACCAATGGAAGTAATGAGGAAGGCAAAAAAAACCAGGTTGAAGATTTTAACTAAATATAATGCAGAACAGCCTCTTTTGGAGCGCTGGGTATTGATTTGGATTTACGGGCAAACATGTGAATCTCACTGCAGTCGTTAACGTGTCACCTGTGTGAAAGTCTCAGTTTCATTCCAAGATTTGAAACCAGTAAATAATCCAATCCACGGACCAAAAAACGGGGGAGTTGGCTGTTGCAGCTGCAGAGTTGGCAATGAAAACAAGTAATTTGCATGACTGACTTCTTGACATTCGGCCTGCAAGCAGCTTCAGACGACACCGCAGGGCAAAAAAATTGGCCCCAGTTGACCCGCAAACACAGATTTATTTAGCAAAACCTGACATCAGAGCAGGATCATAACAAATGTCTCAATACATCTGTTCAATGGCCTCTCTCTCTCAAAGAAGCAGGAAACCAAGAGGTCGACGGAGAAGAAGTCTGGTCATTGTCATCAATTCAATCACCTCCTACAACTCGTTACGATAAGACCTTGTGAGGGAACATTTCTTTTATTCTGTCATGTAATTAAAATGGTGTATTAGTTTTGTTGGGTTGTGTAAACAAGGCGTTTTATACCCTACTTTCTCTTTTGTGCCTATAAGAAACTTCTTGCTTATAGTGTTGGCAGCTGATACAGTGAAGTGGAAGTGGCTCACAATATAAACGTCTTTTTCTCTGCACATAAATAAACCAAGGATGTATCGATAAAACCGTTCAAACTACACGTGTATCAAAGCTTTACCTTCAAAACTGCCTCTTTACCTTTCACCGCTGAATTTCATAAATGATAAATAATCCTTAAATCTTATTAAAAGGTTTAAGGGCACAAGAAAAAACCCACATCAGAGTATGAACACACATGACTGTCAGGTTTCAGCTACATCAAATATAATTTTCTATTTGGATAGATCCAGCAGCTATCTAATTGTTTAATCGATGCATGTGCAGAGCTGCTGGCTGCATTGTTGGGATCGATACAAATTGATTTACATGTGTCTGCAGAGAAACACATCCTCCCCGCTGCTCGCCTCCCTCCCCCTCCACCCCCCACCCCCCCACGCCTCCACCGCCTCCCTTCACATCATTCAGAGGACGCGTGCTGTAAAGCTCGTCTCCAGCCTTTGTCCCTCATGCCCTCGTGTTTCTGTAAATTGTATAAGACCATTTAATCTTCCTTAGATGAGGAACCATTTACTTTGCACCGTCCTTCAATAAAAATTAAAGGCTCTCATAAAAGCAGGAATGAGAGCGGAGCGCCTGCATCTAAATCAGCCCTCTGTTGTTCGCTCAGGAGGCGAGCCCCGACACTCCCCAGGCCTGTTTTATTTTGACATTTGTGGACGACTTGAAGTGTTAAAAAGAAAATAAAATGCAGATGAGAGCATGCCGTCATAAAGGTTAGTGAACTGTAAATGGAGCTCTCCATCTCCCCTAGTAATAGGTGTGAAAATTGTAAACATGCTGGGAGATGAGAGACTATGTCCTGCAGCTCCTTTAGGAATTGCATAAACATTAATCACAGAATCACTCGGCCGTGATTAATCATGAGTACTTGATCACACTGATCTGAAAATATAAATATATATATAAATAAGGAGCTCATTATTGCTGTCTCATAACACTGACATTCCCCAGTAAAACGCAGCAGCCACACGCACACTTTTAATCTGAAGAAAGTCACTTTATCACCAAATGTTCGAAACACGCAGGACGGGAGACGAGACAAAAGTTCGACGCGTTCTGAGTAAATAAACTCGTATTTTCTTTATTGTTCTCCATTATCTAAATTAGAGCTGAAACAACTTGTTGATCAGAGAATTGACGTCGGGTAAATTTGGTTGTTTACAGATGAAACTGAACCCGATGCAAAAATGGAGGTTCAGGCTGAATTGGTATCATCTCAAGCTAGCTCAGTAACATACAGGCTGTATCCATATACCGGAATGTATTACGTAAATGTTGTGTATTGTATACATTTGTTTCCATAGCGACTGCATATTTCTGCTTCAAACGAGTGACTGGACAAAAAAGACTGTCCTTAGTTTTGTAACTTGGTCTCACTGAGGAGACAAACCTTCCTGCTGGGTCGTGTTTGTTGTTGACGTGAACTAACAGTAACGACCCGACGACCCCCGAATGTATGACTTAAAACAGTATATCACCCGGGGAAAGACAAGAGCCCAATTAACACGTTTTTGGGGAACGGTAAATCTCCTCCAGGCAAACACGGCACCTGAACTCACGAGAACGGCCCAAATTCCACACGGCCAGAGGTTGAATATTTGGACCGGTGGCACCACGTGTCCTGACTTTTAGCTCGCACTTGACAGCTGCGAGTCAGCTGCCGTCCGTCAAAACACCGGTCACGTGGCTGAGAAACCTCACGGTGCTGTGAATCATCGGTGAGCCTGCCGGTGTGTCGCTGGGGGAGCAGGACTCCCATTCATCTCCACGTCACTGGGTGAGTGGGACGGACAAGCGCTTGGGTGGGTGAGGCCTGATAAGACCTGCTTCTCCTGCGTCGGCCCCCCGTTACATCAGGAAGGTCGGGAGTTCACGCCCCTCTCTTCAACTCTTCAGGCAGGGCTTTGAACTGCTGACCCGCTGGGCGGGTGGGAGGACGGGTTGTGGTGGTGCTGGTGGTGCTGGTGGTGGTGGTGGGGGGCTCAATGCACAGTAGCTGCATTTACAAATGCATGCTGACTCCATGCCAGCAAAGCGGAATCGAGAGGAATCTGATAACATCTCGCTTTGGAAGTAGCTGCTCAGCCAACCCTTTGTATTTATGGGCAAGTCTCATGCTTCCCTCCGACCATAAATCATGTTAATTGGTTTACTGATAAAACGTCTGTCAAACCCCATTCACGTGGTGCTGTGGCACCCCCAGATACTGTTTAATCTTTGTCCTGCAATAGTTCATCTGTTTAACTGACGAAAGGAGAGGAGGAGTGCGGAAAGGGGAGTCCTCCTCCACATCACAGCTCGGCCAGACGCAAATTTCAGCGACGGCTCAGAAGGCCTAAATGAGACTTTCATTCAGCTCATCACCTTCTCAGGTCGTCATTTAGACCAATTTTTACCAATAAACACTCTCGAAATGGTAACCTGTTCTTTTCCAATCGTCTTTCAAGCCTCCTAATCCGCTCACAGATGGCAATATCTCATTCTTCAGGCCGAAGCTGATAAATAAAAATTGTCTTGAAAGACGTGTGTTTCAGGACTCCTCTGTAAATTGTATTGACTTTCTGGCAAGGACATTGGAGCCCACAGGACTGAACTGTCCCTCGTCAACAGATAGACCACACACAGGCGTTCATTTACCTGTCAGATTAACATTAGGAGTGACTCCGCTCGGGGCCATATGGCACCGAACCAGGAACGGCTCCTGGAGAAAGAAGTATTTGTCTCCGAAACGTCAGCGATCATTAATTCCCGAAATTTCAAGACGCATTAAAAGCGAAGGCTTACCGAGTCGCCCCTGTTTATTTTACAGAGCAGTAAACAGTCAACAATTCAGTCACTGCGGTGAAACTTTTTCCCCCCTCAACTTCTCTATTTAAATTCGAGTTGCGCAAAGGAGAAACCAGCTGTGCTGATAGTTTGTAGCTGCAGATAATTACACATAAGTTTCCCTCTAAGTGGACCATGTGCCTCCATGAGAAGCTGAGGCAACGCGATGCAATCTACTCCTATTTGGCTGGCGTTGATCTTTGCATGATTAATGGTTTGAAAGGATCCAGAAAAAAGGTCAAACACAGAGTTGGGGATGGAGCAGCTATACGGGGTAATTAAGACAAACATGATTAATAACCCCAAGCTGCCACTGTGTTCTGTAAACAAGATGCAGCCAGATGGGATACATATTTTGAATAGCGTGCATTAGTTTCCACAACATAAGGGCACACAGCTATTGAGCACACTTTTAAATAAGCTTAATATTAATGTTTGCTCAAACACGGTAATAACTTGTGATGTATGATGAGGGTGCATTAATGTATCAAACTTTATACCTCATTACCTCAATCTATCTAAAAATAGCATTACATCACTGACTACAGTCATGGAAATGAAAAAAAAAGTCATCGGACTTAATTGCTCCTTTAGCTTTATTGTTCTCAGAATATGAGCCGTAGATAACACGGCTGCAGTATAATAGCTCCATCATGGACAATTTCAAGACATGCTGTGATTACGTTCCTGACTGAAGGGGGTGGGGGTGGGGGGGGTCTCGCACTCCTATTTAATCCATTATCTTGCCTACTCCCCCCTCCCTCTCTCTCTCTCTCTCGGCCCACCAGTGTGACTGACAGTATAGAGGGATCAGGTCCAGCTTCCAGGCAAAGCAGGGAGACAGGTGTCAAAATGGTCCAGCAAGCAAATCTAACCCTCGCTAATCAGCCCTGTTGTTCCTCTACAATCCACGTCTCGTCCGCGGCTCTCATTCCGTATGAAAAACAATTACGCCGGTTTGAAGTTGAGCGCACACTAACTCACCTGTCTCTTCTGATGAGTGTAAAGATGGAGGAGAGAGAGAGAGAGAGAGAGAGGGAGAGGGTGCAGTCGGAGCAGGAATGGGATGCGCGTGACGTAAAATGTGTTTGGATTTATCGCTTCTCAGGCATCCCAAAACAGCAGGGCTACATCTGAAGATATGTCAGACACATGATTAACAGCTCAAGTGAAGGAAGCCAACAGGAAGACACACAAGCCTGTGATGATGAACCATGAGAGGGAAGACAAAACGGGCAGGAAAAGATGGATGCTTCAGAGAGGAATGAAGATAATTGATGGATTTATATTTCAACATCTTAACTGATTTCGAGTACTTTTCGACTGAGGGAGCGCATTGTTTAAAAGAATACATTATCCTTGATAAATACGGCTGACAGGGCTTCATTTGTGAGAATAATTAGCCGAATTTGAAGTTGCATTAGAGCCTTCATTAACAGAATGGTAATATGACTTAAATTGTGTTGAAAAATCTTTTGTAATTGTCATTAGTTTCCCAAAAGTCTTTAATCGTCAAGATAAAAGTAGCCGAAACGTCTCAGTTTGTCTTACAAACCTTCAGATCTGTTCTCATCTCCCCAATCATTCATCTCTGTGTGTAACGATGCAGACGTAGGTCCAGGTGAGTGATAATCAGTTGTTTATTATTAAAGAGCATTGGGGGATTTATGCACCAAGCAAGCAACACACATTATGAACCTTGATAAAAATGAAAGGGAAAAAAACAAAAAAAGGTGAAGTTAATTAACTATAAATAACCGAGAGATTATTTGCTGACTTCAAAGTGAAATCACTCCGAGGAGGAGGAGGAGGAGAAGGAGGAGGAGAAGGAGGAGGAGGAGATGTGAGCTTCAAAGAAACTGGGATGGACAAGGCACCACACACTCATGTATTGAAATAATAGCTGACAAAGATCCTCAGCAGTTGTGTCAGTGTAATGCTCAGTGGCACCAAAAGCAGCGCCACTACCGGAGCCTCCGCTTTAATTCGTGGTGATGGGCCTGGGACTCTCTGCGGGCCGAGGAGGCCCACTGATGCGGTCGGCAGTCGGCCCTAATGCACAGGCTTGATGGGAGATGAGCTGGGTGTGGGGTTGGGGTGTGTGTGTGTGTGTGTGTGTGCGTGGGTGTGGGTGTGTGTGTTGGAGGGGGGCACAGTCGCAGCCAATGGGCACTTGCTGAAGTAAGACCACAGTGACAGTAAGCAGCTGTGAGAACTTTCATTCTCACTCAACAGGAGTCGGAGCGAAGGGAGAGCGTCGGCGAGGTTTGACAGAAGGGTGTCGCCGCGCTGTGATTAAATGGCGACTCTGTGCAAAGCGCTGCACGCAACTGCAGGTGGGCAGTAAATTTTAGCCAGTCGGGTGGGAAGTGATGTCATTTATTACAACTCTTTGATCCAATGTCCCCCAAAGTTCACTTTGATGAGGCAGTTCTGGGCCTTCAAGAAAAAAAAAACGTGATCCATCACTGAATTTAATTCGATGTTTAACTTTATTCAATTACATTTTTAATGGAATTTGACTGAATTGAAGTCCTAACTCAAATAAATAAATTAAGTAAACAACATTGGGAATCACAAGCCAGGGAAAATGGTTCATTGTCCAACAAGGGTCCGTTTTCTATTCGCACAAAACTAGCATATTCGAGCACAATTGTGCGTGTCTGTCAATGCAAGTAAATGCCCAGCAGTGCAAAAAATACAGAAAAAAATACAAATACACTTTCTGGTTTCAAGCCCAAATGTACGTGAAACAAAAACTTCCTCTAACTGCAGGAACCTGCAGTATTTCCTGCAGCGAGTCCACAGTACTGAAGCATCCACGAGCTTCATTCAATATCACCTACAACGTTCTGTGGTAGATTTGTAACAAATTGCACTTGACTATATTTCGATGTGTGCAACCCGAACCCCCGAGAGCCGCGCGGTAAAAAGAGCCACAGCTCCCTGCGTGGGACGGCTTCACTTTCAGGGTCAGTAGACTTTCCAAAGTAACAAGCCGAGCATATGCCGCGGTGGTTCCCCTTATGTCCCAAGAAAGACCCAATTAATTCATCAATCTGCACACCTCTGTCACTGCCGAGTGCATTATAGCCCCTCGCCAGCAGAGCTCCATCCATTACCGGCCAGGTTGTTCCGCCACCCCGCCCCACCCCTCTCAGCAGCCACCCGGGCTGCCAAGCATCCAGCCGGGGTGGCTGCTGGGTAATTACACATTGCCGTGACAATGCACATGACTGTTTTGCTAGCAGTACATTACTTCATTAGTACTTCCCAATATGCAGGTTTTTCTTTTTAAAATGTCACATTTTCTCAAGCAACTCAGTCCAATCTGGACTCGTCGGTATATCATAACAATCATTAATAACTGTCAGCTGGCAGCATCAGTTCGGCACACGGGCTGCCTCATTAGCATGGCCCAGCATTTGTTCTGCGGAGAGGCTGATTATTTTCTACAACAGGCCAGGCCAATTACTTTAGTGAAATGGTATCACATAAATCAAAACTTAACAAGGTGGCAAATTTGAAGTTATCAGATTCCAGGAGACACTGTAACTAATATGTCACTGTCACCAGTGCTCTCTGCAGGTATGCCTCCGCCACACCAAATATATCATCCCACAGGATCTCCCAGGAAATTACCATATTCAGAAAAGAGGGAGCAAGACTTGTATGAAAATGTAAACGGCGGAGTTAAAGCAGGCTGGCGTTGGATGGCGGCGGGGGGTGGGTGTGGTGGGAGTGGGTGGGGGTGGGGGGGTGAAGAGGATCAGAAGAGACTGATCCTGCTGTAATGTCTTTTCAGGCCATCGCGGGCAATATAACATGTCGGCTTCCTGCTGCAGCTCAGACCTCTCCTTTTACTCTTTACATGATGATATTCATCCATCACATCATGACAGCTACATCAAACCAACGACAAACATGCAAACCCAGCAATCTGAAATGTGCTGACACCACGTGCAGACACATAAATACAGAACACTTTAGCTCTGCTCTGAGTGGCTTTTTTGTCTGTTTAAACTAGATTTTCAATCTACCGGGACTTCCCACAACCCAGAATGTGTGATAAAGCACACTTCTGTCCGTTAGCCCCCGACACGAGAGTGATTGCAGGAGCCGTGTAAATGGGTTTCTGTTTGTTTGCCCTTGTTTCTTCTGCCTGCACTCACAGAAGCTGCAGTGTGAGCCGCACGCCGCCTGGTTGCTCCTCGCTGTTAGTTAAAGAGGGATTACCTCTCACTAAAACATTCACCTCATCTTGATGTCATTTGCTCCATTTGTTTTCCACTGTCTGCGGCGCTGCCTCCGCTCGTTTCTCATTTTTAAGTGAGGATTGAGGACAGATGGATGCGAACTCAAAGTTTCTGATCTTTAGCAGAAGTTATGGAGGGTTATCTTTGGCTGTATATCTCTGCTCTGGCAGCGCTCCCCTGGTGATGAAGGATTAACCACCGCAGCTGTCTCTTCCCCAGGATGATGCAGTGCACTGCTCTCCGACACGACAGCATCACTTAATCTTAATGTCCGCTTCTCCGGAGCGGCCGCACAGGACAAAGCCAATCAGCATCACATGCCATGGGGATGGACCTACAGCTTGGCCCTGGAGTTTCTCACCCTTGCAGGCCTATTCATCAACTTCAGCCACACCAATCCCAGAGTTCTCCCCTCGCAAACCGCAGCTGAGCCGGCCAGTGATGTATAGGGCCATGAAGGAGCCGGGGAGGGGCGGGGAGAGGGCGGCTGGCGCGCGCTGGAGAACACTTATCAGATTGCACATTATGCACTGCTTTGTGTTCCTGTAGCAGGAGGAGGAAGAAAAAAAAACGAGGGTAGAGAAGTAATGAATGTACTCAGCCTTCCTTCAGCCCAGACCACCTATTTGGTGTGTTTAAAGAGATATCTGCTCAATAGTGCTCCCGCATTAAGGATGGGGGAGATCTAGAATAATGATCACTGTTCATTTAGATAAATTGCAGTGAGGGAATCCATTTGTAAAGATCTGAATTCAGCTGGAAGCAACGAGGACTGAGATACTTTGTTTGTTCAGCATCTTCCTGCTAACCTACGGTGGGTGTGCAGCATGTGCACGCATAGCAACACGGGCATCTCGTAATCCCCCACAGGCTGCAGCCTTTGTGATATGAAAACACACACAAAGGCCACACGCCAGACACGTGTTACTCATCCACTTGAAAGCAAGGACGAGCTCTTTTTCGCGGGTTATACGATGTTTTACATGCGATGCTGACAAAGACGGAGGGGGGGCACGCGAAGGGAAGCACCGAGAGCCAATCTCACAGACGACGGAGCGTCTTCACACGATATCAAAGAACAAAGTATGAAAAGATACAGCTAATCCCTTAAAGTCAAAGAAGTTTGATGGAGAGACGATAAGAAGTAAAATATCCCTGCCGTATCGTGACCCGGCCTCGTAATGTGAAATTATGCTAAACAATATCATGATGATAGCCTTCCCGTAGCAATGCGAGTACTTTGCCAACACCAGCCATCAACCCCCATTGTGAACCTGATAATAAAGAGATGACACTTTTATGATACCATAATTAACAGTGCTCCAGGATGAAATTAAATCAATATGCCCATCTAATATCATTTTCTCTAGTTATGCAAATCAAACATTCAAAGCCCTTGGAAAGTGATATGAATTGCTTTCACATTTCACTTCACACATATTATCATATCAGACCTCTTGGGTTTGATGACATGGAGGATTGGGAGAGGGGGGGGTACTTAACGATGTGAAGACTGGTGCCGGGGAGAGGGGAGCGACTCTGACTGCTGATTAGCTGGCGGAGACAACAGGACGATAATGTGAGTGCTCAGATTAGAACAAATCGACTTATTTCTAAGATAAAACGCTAAATCACGACGGAGTCAGGGATGGAGACGGAAATCTGGAGAATGCTAAACCGCCAGAATTAAGCACCTCTGCGGCGCGGCAGCAAAACGCCTACCACGCCATAATGAGATAAATTATAACTTTTAATTCTCCGGAACACGTGCTAGCACCCCCCCGCCCCCCCAACTCCCTCTCTTTTATTTGGTGTGTTAGCAAACCCTGCATCTCTGCAGCGGGAGGCTGAGGTGAAAGTATACGGCCTTTCCCTTTATGGATATGAGACAAAAGGGAGGCTGTGATGGCTGGGCGCAGACAACGCGAGCAGAGGTGGAGGGGGAGCCTAATGGCCGTGATTAATGACAATGGGCCAGAGGAGAGCTGGGACACGGGCGCTACATATATCATCCCTTCTCATCAGTCTATGCACCTCTGTGGCCTCTTCTCTCTGCAAACCAGCACACTACAGTAAAGGGGGAAGAAAAAAAAAGCCCCCCCACACCTCATCTGCTCCCAGTCAGCACACCGCGCAGAAGCTGCTCGCGCCGTTCTTTATGGGCCTCGTGGATGATAGCTAAGCAGGGAAATGACATGTAGAATAAGATATAATGAGTAAAGGGGAGATGGCTGTGTGTGTGATCACTCATGTTTTTCATGAACCGAACACTTCCTGTGCTTCAGTCACATTTCCAAGGTCTAATCTTCCATATGGAGAGAGATGAGTTATTGGCTATTTATGAATAGAAGTGATGATGAATGGTGCTGCATTTATCTGCATAAGTAACTCCAAGGGCTGGCACCGAGGTTCAGGCAGCTATAATAAACATAGTTTGCACTCAGGGCCAGCTCTTTATTTATGAGGCTCTGTGAATAGATATTACGTGGCCATCATCAGTTCCTCTCGTTCCCTTGAGGAGAGGACAGGAAATAGCTCCTATATATGCAATAGTTTTACAGTTTAAAGTCCTCAGACCAGGCTCGCCGCCATCATCGTAATCAACTCTGCTCGGGGTTTAGTTATGACCAATTAATGAACTACATTCTTATGGGAATTATAACGCACTCGGGGAGTTGCGGTTTTAATTAGGAGGCACCTTGTTGGCTCCAAGTTAATGCCTCCAACTTACTGAAAACATGGCAAATTAATCCCCAATTAATACTACGGGCAGATTTAGTCATTATGGAACTGCTTTCCACATAAAGGGATGAAAATATTCCATATGTTAATGGTGTAATCTTCATTATATGATGTGCAAAGCCTGAAATCCACGGCTGAAAACAAGCTCAGCCACCCTCTGACCTCCACTTCTCTTCTTGGCAGGAGGAAACTCAGAAGAAAATGAATCGACCCAAAAAATCTAAATATGACCTTTACTACCTGCACCTCCGACAAGCTGTTTCACACAGGGTGCAAGTAAACTGAAAGTGCACCAAATGTTTATTTAAGTTCACTTTTTGAGCATTTCAGGAGGGAATTCACAGTTCAAAGTGAAATATTGCACTTTTTACTCCATCATTCGCATTCATCAGTCAGAGATACAATATACAGCCGGTCTAACACTCAATGTATCATCGAAGTTGTTACAATTAATATTCGAAGGCTTCAGTCTTCCTGGATCTCTGCATTCAAAATGAAGAACTCAGAGGAAACCAGTTTAATCCAGTCTGATTATCAGATTATTAAATGCGTAGACTCAAAGCTGAAAATGAAATAGCTTCGTAGCGCACAAAAGGTTGATGGAAAGGCGGAAAATGGACTTGGCATGTGATATAAGCATGCAATTATCATGTGTTTTATCCTTAATGTTTTATAACATATAAAAGATTTACATTTTGTTTAGTGTCAGAATACAACAAAGGGGGATCACTCAGGGAATGTATGAAAAAATAAAGAATAACAGGATAAATTGTGTTTTCTCCAACTTCATCGGAACACAAAATACCCGTCTTACACTAAACTCGACTACTGCATTGATCACCAGTTTCACACATGATGATTTTGGTTGAATCTTTAAACTAACACAGCAGTGGTTTTGCGACTCAAAGCTGTGCGTCGCGTTAGCAGAACCCCGTTTTAACGTATAGGTCTGGAAATGTGGCGTTGTGCCGCGTCTCGACGCCTTGTTGTTTCAGTAAAACGCCGCCTTGAAACTCTCCCTTCAGGACTCATTTCTGTCTCAGTGAATTCTTGTTTAATTTTAGAAAACAAGCAGATAGGTAATTAGTCATTACTCCAGTCATCCAAAACTGTTTGCTACTGGCAGCAGTGAGAATTTAGCTCTTTCCTCCCTCCTGTTTATTGCTTATTAAATGCACAAACAAGGCATGTTGTGAGAAAACAAGGCGTCTTTTGTCTCACCAACTGTTTTCGCCTATTTTCCATGGGTGCTGCGTATAATTAATATCTCAGCAGTGCCGGGGGTTGTCATTTTTCAAATGGTTTCCCTGGAAATGTTCTACACCTCTTAATGGCCCTGCTAATGCTGTAGCTGTCATGTCTTGGACAGCTGCACTTTTACAAGACAAACTCAGCTGTGCCACGGGCTTCTCTGTGGACTTACTCACTCAGAGGCTTAGAGGCTGGTGCTGCCAGCTGGTGATACGACACATAACATTTGATTAATCTTTAGCTGGTGCTCACGAGTGGCGAGTCACCTTCCAGGAGGGTCCCCGGAGAGCTGAATATTTTCGCTCTCCTCTGATGCGTGACAGATTGGACAAATAGCCACAACGACAATGGGAAGCAGATGACCACTCACAGGTGGCTCCCAGTGTCTCGGGCCGAGAGCCGACGCGATCCCAACGACATCATCCGAGCCTTCAGAAACCTTCCACAATTTATGTAACTCATCAGGTTTTTTTTGGGCATCCTGATGAAAAATAAGATCTCAAAATGTGCCAAGATAAACAATCCAGATACAATACAGCTGTAGATCAAAAGCTCCTTCAAACGTCGGAGTTTTGCAATCTGCAGAAGAATGAACACAAAGACGAGTCCGAGTTTTGACGAGATGACGATCGAATTAGGAGGGGAGACGACGCTGGAAGAGCTCTGCCTGCTGGACTAATGAAACCCTTTCAAAATAAGGAGGAAAACAAAAGAGTGGTCCAAAATTGTGGGAGTATATTTATCACTGCCTCAGTGATCGAAAGCTGACACCACTCGAGTGACTCAACAGCACATATCAGGTTTAAATTAGGAGAGAACAAAGAGGCTAAACCAGGAAATGACTTGAGAATGTGTGTTTTTGGCTGTTTGGCTTCACTGGAACATTTTAGCCAATCACAGACGCACCAAGCTGAACCTTCAAAAGGAAGCATTTACTGCAGAAAAGTTGAATTATGGCAGTGTGATACTTCTACCATAGATCACTGACAAGTCGTATCTCCTTTGTTTAATATGTACGAGCAGAGGTATAGGAGCAGATTGTTGCAGTGTGAGCTTTGGGCTGCGGGTGGTAACTGCTTCTCTGTAGTGTTACGAGCCAAAAGAAAAAAAAAGAGAGCCGGTGCTGCTGCATAGGGTTCATATCCTGTAGCGATAGCTTATAGTTCAGCATATGTTCAAAGTCGGTGTTTTCAAACGCAGTCTCGGCTCAAATCGGCTCCCTGAAAGTGTCCGTACGATGCGAGCGAACGGGCGGGAGCAGTTTTGAATTAGATTCCCGACCTTTGTTTTCTCCACTGGAGGCCCAAACAACATATCCTCCGCCAACAAGAAACAGACCCAATAAATGTCAGTGCTTAGCAGACAACCCAAAACAAGTCAGCGTTCGAGCCGCACGAGCAGGAAAAAACAATGATTTTAACATTGATTTATGATCATAACATCCTTTGTGAACCCGTTTGCTTTCTAACCGTCCTCTTTGAAAATCCGTCTCATCTGATACACTCGGCCTCGACACATGCAACCCCAGAGAAGGAGAGAAGAAGAAGAAGAAGAAAAGATGGGCCGAAAGCGCCGTTAACATTCCTCCATCACAAAACAGGAAAACAAAAGATCCAGTGAAGTCGAGATATGCCAGTCGCGATAAGTAAATCACCATGATGTGTGATATAATCACTGGGTAAGCACAAGTGCTGCTGTTTTCTTCATCTCACACACTGTCTCTCTATTCCTTTTTCCTGAAAGCAGAGATTGTTGACTGCGCGATGGTTATCGTAATTCATGGGAGTTCAGCGCGAGTTCAGGACAAACACTTCATATGCTTGTTAGCTCTTAATAAGATGACACAAGGCAGATAACCCCCCCCCCACCCCCCCGTTTGGACATGTGGCTCATGCATCAGTTTAGGGTTAATGGAAAATAAAGAATTTATTGTGACACGCAGGACTCGCCTGAGGTCAGAGCACCGTGCGGCGGTGTTTATCATGAAGCGGGGAGAGCGCGGTCACGGGACGTGAGGCACTCGAACGCGGAGGGAAAAAAAAAAAAAACAAGTTTGCATAAAGGATTTTGGAAGGAAACAAAACGTCCCTCTGGAGGTTGGAACGATTACAAACTGCGAGCCGGAGTTGGTTTACATCTCTATCTTTGTTTGAAGCACAGCATGATGGTGGCCCTTCAACCCCCATTTTCCAGAAGCTTAGACCTGGCTGTTTGAAGAGGGCTTATCCCTCAGCTGACATATTATCGTTGGACAGGCCTCTGGCTGCGCCGAAAGAACAAGCTACGCAAAGGATTAGCCTCCACACTCGTGCTAATGCAGTCAAACTGTCAGAGAGATCAAAGCTACTCACTCCAGATTAAGACCAATTAAAGTAGGTGGCCCTACACAAATTAATAGCTGGAGCGCTCACCTGTTAAAAGCAGGAAAAAACAGCGAGAGGCTTTGTTCTCCCGGCTGAAGTGAGAAAACGCCGAGCCTTCCTGTTGTCACTCACATGCGTGTTGTGGCAGGCAGTCAGCAAACACCGTCGTTTGTTTCACGAGGTTATGAAAATCCGCGCGTGTTTATTACGTTACATTCACGCCCAAACGAACTGTAACTGCCGGAAAGTGAGCGGCGATGCCCCGATGCTAACGTGACAGTTGTGATGGCGGCTTTTAATGGAGCAATTTTAAATAATTGGCACTTTGCTTGAAGGCCACCTTCTCATTACAAGACATTGATTTGGGTTTTTATGTTCTGTAACATGGTGCACAAACTGTGTGGAGTTTCGAGCTGCTGCCAGGTCCATTAATCCGGGCTGCTGGGAGGAGGGTTTTTCTGTTGTTGAAGGGCAAGTTCACCCAAAATCTGCACAAATGACAACTTGTCAGAGAAGTTGTTATTTGCTGGCTTGTTTTCTGCAAAAGACAGAAGTGATAAACACGGACCATGCATGCAATTTCTCCCCGGACTAGTAGCACATGTGAGTGTGTGTGAGGGGAGATCATGCACGCAACAAAGCACAAAAATGTGCATCATATTTGACTTCTTTTTTTTTACAACATAAATCAGAATAAGTGCTTTAGAATCTCTGTGGAAGACTTTCTTGTCTTCCACAGTTTGTATCTTGTGACTTGTTGCAGCAACTAAACCTGAAAATGCCGTCCAGTCGAGGATCCGACTTGTGGAGGCATTTCCTGAAATAAGGCCGTCACGCCAAGTTGCATTCTTCTCCAGCGCGGACGGGGTTAATGGTCTCAGTTATTACAGAAATGTGAACATCTGAGACTGAGGCATCTGAACCACAGCTGGTCAGATAGGCTGCGGGTCATCCCAGGGCCACTGGAGGCTCTGCTGATCAAGGCCTCTGCTCTTGACAGGGGGATGAATGATGACTGCAGAGCAAATGCCAAAACTATAAATTTCATCCCACACTGACCCAAAGCTCCTCTAAAGTTTATTTACATTTTCACATAGCGTCTCCCCTCCAACGTCAATGTCAGGGGGTCTGCAGGCAGGATGAATTAGTGATTTGCAGTGCGTGCGCTCGAAAGCACACATTGCCGGGAAAGTTCATTTCGCCGCGACATGTCCGTTGTGAGAAGCAGACTGAAAGAATCTTTCATTAACTTGTCTTTTCTTGTTACTCGCTCTGAGCTCTCGCTTTCGACTGGATCCAGCGGGGCTGAGTGGAAACGGGTGCAGTGTCAAAACTGCTCTTCAAGTACAGCTTTGTCCCGTCAATTACAAGCACTAATGACTGAATTTGGCCTCCAAAAAAACAGAAAGAATGTGCAGCCAGAGACATTTTTATACGCGGAAAATAAATAAATAAGCCGCGCACCCCGCGGTTGCCTTTCCAATGGGCTTCGCAGAGAGCTCTGTTTGAAGTGGACGCCTAGAGTCGACTGTGTTTGGACAGTCATGGGGTGGAGCTGCCAGGCTTTTAACTGCTCCAGAGAACACAGCCCACCACAGAGCAGCGAATAGGAGCCCCTCTGTCCCGAGGCTGGACACAAACTATCAACTGGGAGAATGAGAGAGGGAGAGCCACAGTGAGATTTATTCCTGCGCAGGCCTGGAGGCTAACACAGCAGAGCGGCTGCAACAGTGAAAAAAATGCCCCCCGGACATGTGTAGCGTGATTTTTCGCGACGCATTTCATTAGCTCGACGCGGCAAAGCGGAGGGAGATTAATATTTCAGATTTGATTCCAAACATTTCTTTTCCCAACACTCGTCAAGCGCGAGTGAGGCGAGGCGGCCAACAAAAGCAGATTTTATGAATCAAAAACTGATTTTAACTCGGATCTGTCAAAGCAGGGGGAAAAAAATGTATAACCAGATATATATCCAGAGGAGGTGGAAAGGAGTCATTGCTCCCGTTCTGTGGCGTGGGAGGCATGCGATGCCTAATTTGAGAGAACGAACGTGCTTAAGTTATTACTGCAGGAAGGCAATCTGTCAAAGGCAGGCTGTTTTGGCATGTTGCATACCGCTGCTGAGATCATAGTCAGATTCTGCTTGCAATTACTGCTGAAGGACCTTGGATGCAGGCAGGCGAGCCATTAATCCTGCTCCTGGCCCCGCACTCTCTGACATATCAAAAATTCCCACTGTCCTTCGTGCCACCGCGCTGGGGAAATATGCGCCCGAGAAGCCAAACCGCACCAGCGGAGTAATTGATGCCATCATTAATGTAATTAGGTTCACTTAAGTCGAGCGGTCTGTTATGACTTACCTCCATACTGTAAAGGATGGTCGTTTACCGGACGGAGGGACCAGAGATCCAGAAGCTACCAGAGGTGAGCATGAAAAACGAGTTGTGATTTTGAAATTCAAGGAATTCAAGCATGAGTCTTTATGTCCAGTAAAAGTACAGGACGTTATTTAGACACCGTGATAAAGCGGTCCTAGACACAAAACTGCCTTCTCCACTGTTTTTATATTTGAATAAATGCAGTGAAATGTTTGGGATGAAACTGTGGTGCAGCTACAAAGCACTGCTGAACAATCTGGAAACACTTAGGGAGAAAAATCTAAATGCATGTTTTCCCTCCTCTGCAGCACAACAACGTCAATATGTAAGACTGCTGAGTGGATTCACTGCGTCCGTTTGTACGCTAACAAACCGCCTTCCGTAAAAAACCTTCGCCGACTCTTTGTTCCCGTCACAAAAAGGCGTCTTGTTTGCCGTACAAAGAATGCGGCTTCATCCGAGTGAGAGCATCACAGACGCGTCGAGAAGAAAAGGGGCTTCAAAGGAAGAGATTCATCACGGTGCGTCGCCCCTCCCTCCCACACTACACCTACACATCGCTGTGATCAGGTCATTTAGCTGTTTAATGTGCTATGACACTTTATCCCCACCTTAAGCATCTTAAGGCTGTGTGTTATGCATGGAGTAATTTCAGCATCAGCAAACGCCTGAGTTTCCTTAACCCTCTGAAAGGTTTAACGGAAGGAGAGGAAAAAAAAGAAGGGGGGGGGAGTAAATGTCCTCATCACGGGAAAATGTTGACACTGCCGGAAACCTATAGCTGCGGATGGCTTAAAAAAGCAGGAAGTCTGCGGAGGGGATGAAGGTAATTTAACTAAGACAGAAACCCTGCGAGTTCCTGCCGACAAATTTCAAGTTGTAAAGAGGATAAAGTGAATTCCACAAAGAGAGGAGCTTACATTCAAAAAGAAAAGAAAGAGGGTCTTTAGCAGAGCAATCAAACGAACCTGTAGAAAAGCGCTGGCACGTCAGAGGTAAGCTGACATCCCATAAACTGTGGCACTAAATATTTTGTCACGCCTCCAAATATCTGCATAGAGTGTCATGTTATGCCCGAGCATCTGCGTGCGATCTGAATAACTAGCATGACTCCGGTGCAGATGGTCACAGGATGTGACCACCTCGTATCGCCTGTTCCCATCCATCTCCCACTAAATAGCTTCTTTGACATCCCGTGCGCGCTCCCCGTCCGAGGCGCCTCACATGATGGGCCACCATTTTGAAAATAAACACAAAGAAGGGATGAGCTGAAGTACGGCGCCCCCCTCCCCCCACTCCCCAAGTTGCGAAACACCACACCGCACGCACGGCCCGCCACACCGAGAACTTTTGACCTGTTTGTGGCGGGCTGAGAGTCACGAGTTGTTCCTCTTGATATCACTCCTTTGAAATCTTAATGTCCAACTGCCCTTCTTCATGGCCCCTGCTCAGCAGCTAAATCAGATTTATAACTACTGTCACAGGCGGGGATGACAGACAAATTAATCTTCCCTTCACGAGTTTACATCTTGGGCATCTGGACTGCTGATCTTGCCCTAACAAGCGCAGAGGTCTTGGTGAGCTGTCTTTTAATGTTGATGTGTTCATGGCTGGAGATGAATGGCTCTGTCAAAGGAATCTATTTATACAGCAGTTATATGGCAGTGCCACCAGATCCAGGGCATTGCACTTCCCTGAGACGAGCAGCAGCATCTGTTAGAGGAAGTCAGCAAATGACACTTTCTTCGGGTCCGAGCTCTGTTCAATGTTATGTGGGTCTGCTGCAGGCAGCCGGGGAGGGAAGGAAAAAAAGAGGAGAACCTGCAGCGAGGAACGATGCAAATCATGTCCTTGTGTTCGACGAACAAAGGGGAGCACATTCAGACTGTCTTTATTCAAAGATAAAGTCAGGAATAAACTGTGCAGACACATGAAACTGTGTCAGAATGCTTTCTGCATGCAGACCGACACGTGCCTGCTGTTGTTATGGACATTATTTTAAATTGTACGAGCAAAATTGTGGAAAATATGATGCGATTTGGAGCCAGAATTTTTCCACATTCCTGACATTTTTCCACTTGAATGTTTGTGTGTGAGTTTACGTTTAAAGAGGGGCCGGACCTCTTTTCAGTGAAGCCAAAATGTTGTAGTGAAGCCAAACAAACTCTCACCACTATATATAAAAGAAGGGCTTTCAAAATAAAAGCAAAGGAGAGTTTCTTCAGTCTGACCTAGATTCTTGAAAATACCTCATTACTGGTTTCTTCGAAATGTGCATTTGTAATTTGGACCTCTCACAAGCAGGCAAAGCCTCGGGGCCCTCAGTGATCTCCGGTGCACTCCCCCAAGGGGATCCCAGACCTCAGCTTTACCCCCTCCGATAACCTAATGAGAGTTACTTGACATTTTGGTTGAAGTGTATCTGACAAAGAGACAAAATGATCTTCTAAAATGGAGCAAAATCGCATCACGCTGGAGCTTCATGGTTGTCGCAGCTTCACTGAAAAATTCCCAATTAAATTCGGCGTTATCCTGCAACTCGGAGTCAACAATTTCCATGTAAACATGGAAAAACTGACTCGTAGCCTTGAGCGCATCACTCAACAACAGAGCTCAGTGCAAAGACTTTAAATGCAGACAGTGAGTTGCTCTCATACAACCTTTTGTTGCTTTTCTCCTTTCAGAGGATCCGCCAAGATTAATACAAACACCCAACGCTGCCTATTAGCGTTCAAACTGACTGACACACGTTTGATAGAGTAAATACTGAGGTCAGCTGCTCTGAACTTTTCACTGATGTTTCAGGGTTATTTATGACTTCTGCAGCTATTTTAATGTTTGGTAGCAGATAAATAATCATACATTTCAGATGTAAGGTGAAAGACTCAATGAGATATTTGAAAGTATTGAAAGAAATGAAAAGTACTCTGTGACATACCAAACAAGCATTACCAGCTATGTGATATGTGAGTTAAACCTGAGCTGCTATCTGGCACCGGGACAGCAAAGCCCGGGTGGGTGTCACCTATCGGGGGGGGGCACGAGGTCGCCTGAACACCCACGTCAATGAAACAACAGATAATTGTCCATTAAATATTAAAGTTGCTGCAAAACTTTATTATTTTAACCTGCACAAAAACAACTTTTGAAAAACGAGCCTGTGTCATTTGGAGCAAACTATATTGGGTGCTGTGTAGTTACTTTCCCCTCATCATGGTTATCAACTAACAAACTATGTTAAATGGTTAAGATGTGTCAAGCTTTACTGATATCACATGACGTAGTTTCTCAGTAACCACTAAATCAACATCATGTGTGCTGATGCAGGAGAACAAAGAAAACAGATGAAGATAAAGTCCGGAAACACGGTGGTCAAACAAGACAACCCAGCGCCGCAAACAAAGGACACTTCATCACCCGACGGGGCCGCAACTGTGTTCAGGACAGGAACGGACGTCAGTCTTTAAAGTCCACGTGTTTAATGGGCGCACGCTGAACACGCAGCGAGTGAACGCTTTGTAGAGAAAAAAACAAAAAACGCCAGTGTGAAGTTCCTCGGAGAGCAGCTGAGAGACAGGACCACCACGGCTGCAGAACTCAGGCTTGTCATTGTCGGCCCACCCTCCTCAGTACCTACCACACCTCCTCACCCCGTCACATGAATCCCAGTCACCACCCTCCGCTGCCTCGCCAACAAAAGATGCTTTGAGGTCATGCTCCTCTTCTTTGTGCCCACCGCGGCGCGTGAACAGGCCCACTCGAGACAAGGACGACTTAAGAGGAGCGCACAATGAAAAGGAGGCCTGTCGCCGGAGAAAAACACGCCCGATATCCAAGACCTGTTGGAGAGATGTCCAAATAAATCAGCCCTTGAAGCTTTTTTAGGTCTTCGAATGGGAGTTATCAGACTTTTTTTTGTGTGTGTGTGTCTCATCTGAGTGCGCGACGGACTTCATTGATGATAATACGCCCGAGCTTTAAGCCGCACCCCTTTTTTATATTCATCGCCGCGAGAATCCTCTGTGGGGGTTTAAAACTTCAAACAGTTCCTCATGAAAAAGTCAGAAGGTGTCAGACATGTGTTCCCCCTCCGCGCCCCCTACCCCGCTGGCTTGCCAACACCAAAGGCCAGAATTGATTTTGTGTGAAGCAGGACCAGCTCCACCCCCACCGGGGATCACCTGCCTCACCCCCGACTGTGCCTCCTACAGAACGCGAACAATTAGAGAGAAACAGGCCGGCATCGACGGCGTAGCCGCGCTTCCCAGGGTAAACTCTGCTAATCACGCATCACATGGCGCATGGCGCTCGCACATCATCTTTTGTTGGATGTGGTTTCCTGTCAGAACATCTGAAGGAAGTTAAATTGTCACGGTTAATTTCTTTTTACTCTAATTCCACGTGGATGATCCGCGCGTATGAGCTAATAAAGAGAGGTTTATGGAAGATTCGGGACAGATTATGTGAGGTAAGATCACTGTCCTGCGACTCAAGGGGCTTTAAAGTTAGTCTGGCTGTAAATAAAGAAACACAATATGAAAAGGTCATAGAAGAGCCAACAGAGATAAAAGTCTGAGGTGGCTTTCAGGTACCGTGATCCGTTTACGATCCCCTTTAAATTAAACATTCCTTCCTGTTTGTCTGCATGCGTTCATCCTGCCAAGCAGCCGCGCCGCCAATCCGGCACATTTCTGATCTTCACTTCTGATCTGTGTGGTTTCTGACTTCTGGAAAACTCCACTTTGTCCGGATTAATCCGCAGTGTAGTCTTACAAGAACTCAAGAGTAATCTTGCTCAAATTTCTTGTACTTTTTCCAAGCAAAAGCACAAATGTAACAAATACCATGTGTATTAAATCGCATTATTAATGGCCTCGTTTGTTTGAATGTCCCAGAAAGCCTTGAAAAACCCATAAAGTGGAACAATGTAAGAGGATCCAGTAATCACTTGCACCTGATGCCTTTCTAATGAGACAAAGAAGTCCACAGCCTTTACTACATACTGCATCCACAACGCTGTACAAAGATACAGAGTAAAAGTAAATCAGCATCGAGTTAATGAGCACCATGCTGGATCAAGCTTAGCTGGTCTCCGGGTTATAGAAAGTGTAAGCAAACAATAGAGCACCCTGACAAAGGTCAGAGGTCAATGGTAGCTGCAAAGTGGTTAATGAAACATTAAAACACACACAGTTGCTCTTCCTATCTCGTGTCTATCTCGTGTTTCTATCATGTAAACAGGCAGCAGATGATTAGAAGAAAACAAACTTGTCTTTTCATTGAACTGCTTCACTACAAATAACAACATTTCCAGTGTTTCTGTCTAAAGGTTGCTGTGAATGAGGCTGAGACACTGTTGTTCACCAGTGCTGCATAAGCCTCATTCAGAAAGTTTGAGGCTTTTGCACGATCTGTAAGAGGAGAAGAGGGAGACTCGTCCAAAACTTCAGAGGATTTTTTCACCG
Source organism: Malacoctenus tetranemus (assembly GCA_032274765.1). Lineage (NCBI taxonomy): Eukaryota > Metazoa > Chordata > Actinopteri > Blenniiformes > Labrisomidae > Malacoctenus > Malacoctenus tetranemus. The sequence goes on along the minus strand of JAUESF010000088.1, from coordinate 7,095,589 downwards.
ATTCTGATGTGAAAAGTCCGGCGGTCGCCGTGCCAACAGCAGATTTTACTTTAGTTTTAAATCTGCATCCAAACGTTTTGTTTGAACAGGCACATTTTTCCCTCTGATGTTGTTTGTAGTTCAATTCTTGACATTGTCCATTCATATTCGCTTTGTGAAACAACACAAACATGAAAGGATAATTACAGTTTAATCGCAACTTTGATCAGTTTAAAAGCTCTCTTTGTTTTGGCCATAATCTTTATTAGACTGTATAAATTAACAGTGTGATTACAGAGATCTGGGCTCCACTGGTGAGAAACTTTAGCCAGCTTATCGAACGACTTCACCCTGCAGTGCACAGCAAATTTGGCAGCAGCCAGTGGGTACAGTAGGTCAAAGTTGAAGAAGAAAATGGACGTTTAAATTGCTAAGAATCCTCCAAACAAGCAGTTTGCAGCTGCCTGCGTTGATTTTTTTTCCATTCAAACAGCTTTAATAATCATATTTTGTATGTAATTACAATGTGATCAAGGGTCACGCTAATCATGTTGCAGGCTTTAACACTGACGGTGTCATTTTTGTGCGTCCATCTCCTTTTAATAGCCTCTTTTTAGTCCTCTGACCAGTAGTATTTCAAATTTTATGTCTTCTCGAGGGACATTTTTATCAATACTCAACAAAAAGGTTGGCCAAAACCATTAAAACTGGAAATAAACCCGATTTTAAGATAATTGCGTTTGCCAGAGTCAGCAGCAAGAGAGTTTTTGACGGTAAATGAGTGACTCATGCGATCCTTTACGAACAGGATACAACCCAACTCATAAACACAGCGCAAGAATCAAAGCTGAAAGTAAAATTCAAATACAAAACTAATATTTAATGGCGTGTTTAAGCACTGGGACAACAAGTTTATAAGCTATTATAAAAAAATCCATAAAAACGGTTTAATGCCGCTGATTTTGCGCGTTAAGTGTTAATGCATGTTAATGGAATCGACAGACTTTTATTTTCCTGCTGTAGACGTGTGTCATTTATGTCATTTAATGACTTGATAAAAGCATCTGTGAAGCAGGAGGGGGGGGCACGCGAGAAGGCAAGAACAGGTTGGAGAATAAGAAGCTGTGAAATGTGTTTCAGAGGTTTTAGGAGCCTGGCGTCTACGGGTGAAACGCCACCACCCCCCACATCCCCCCGACCTCCCCCTCCAACACTGGGCACTTCAACCACTGGCTGGATGTCAACCGCCCGTTCTTAATGGACAGCCACAAAGCTGACAGGCTGTAAATCAGGGGAACTATAGAAAGCCATTAGTCCAGGGATACACAATAAAAAGCGGTAATGGTCTCATAAAGCCTGCAACACCACAGCAGACATTCTGATTCTGTCTATTAAGGGCTGCACGGAGCCTCGGATGAGTGAGACCGAGGAAGCCATTTTTCTTTTGTGCATTGTTGCCTGGGGTCTTGTGCTCGTGATCAATGTACAGTAAGATGCACGGCGCCGAGAGCGATTTATTTACACTGTACTCCAGCTGACTGAATATTAGAGGGGAACACCGTGATTATGAAGTGGCCCTTTCGAGCTCCGCGCTCCAGACGCCTCATTGATTTACTGTGAGCTGGTTATAAATGCCAGATGTGCTCAGAGAGCTGGTTATAGTATCAAGAACAATAGTTTACACTCGTTGTGGCGACACATCTAATTTCGGTCCATATAATACAAACCGATGCATTTTTTCACTCACCTCCAGTAAACTGTTCAATGATCATCCAACACATTTGGTTTCAAAATATGTGAGGTTTAAATTTGCAACAATAAAGGTGAACAGAGAGCAAGTTGTAGTTTCTGCATGAAAAAAACAAACAAATCAAGAGGCCATTAAAAAGGTCTATGGTGCTATAATGGTGCCTGATAGATAGATGCCATTCAAGTATATTAGTGACCCGATTTACAGAGAATGCAAAGCAACAAAGTTATACTGACAATGCAAATAAACTGAAATAAGCTTATTTTAGGCGTATTATTTACCACACGTGTTCAAAAAGCTAGCATGCCATTTTTTGTGAAAATGACTGCAGAAAAAGGAAAGATATTGAGAGTGTCCAAGTTTCCAATACAAACAGAGAGTAACCATAAACCACACGTGTTACAGGACGTCTGTGAAGCGCTTTGAAAGTTGTTTGGGGCAAAATATAAGAAGACAGACGGTCAGAATACGAACAGGGTTGTGATTAGTGCTGAAGCTGTCTCACCATGAAAACTGTTTGACACAAAACCACCAATAGGAATCATGTGGTCCATCTTCTGAGGAGCATGAGCGCTCGCACCAGATTACTGGTAATTTAATGAGACGAGTCATGTGGAGCTTTGCCTAAAAATGAAGTAACATCATCTGTTGGTAATTTTAAGTGACCATCCTACTTACAAATGATCTTTTTGCTCAGATGCATGATTGTGCTTCATTGGCTCTCGCCGTCTAGTTCACACACAATCAACTCTTTCCAAAACCCCACAATAATAACCACAAGAATGTGTAACATGACTGCATATTTTCAACCCTATCTATGTTTTCCTCGTTCTCTGATTGCTGTTTGAGTGAATTTTCCAATAAGCACAATGTTAAAGAAACAACGCAGCAAATTCCGGCGCTACGGATCTTAAATGTGCTGCATATGAAGGCTGGAGGCTGGCGATAGCTTCTCTGTGTGCGACTAAACGAATCTAATTCACCAGAAAGAATATTCTTGAAAACATGCCAACCTGTTTTTTGATATTCAGGGGAAAAAAAACACACACAGATGCCAGATGTCTGAATAATTTCACCAAATCATCCCGAATTTCTCCCCTCAAAAGATAAGAAAGTCTCCTGAGTGACATTTCAACAGGCTGTTCCCAACTTACAGCCGGATTGAACTCGCCTGAGGACAATGACAAGCTCCTCTCTGTCTGATGTCACTTCCCATTTCCAGGCGGACTGCTATCTGCTACTGGCTTCTGCCAATAATAGCTCATCAAAACAACACAACCCTTCTTGGCACCAAAATAAAGGCTGCGGTCCACGTCTGTGCCACTCAGTTGTCAATTAAGACTCCTCTTCACACTGACACTTGTGACTTAAAAGAAACAGTCGCGAATGTGATGAATTTGAGCCGACAGATGAGAAGGCAGTACGCTGCGTTGCGGTACCATAATGCGCTTGAGATATGGATAACAACTGACACCACTGGCAGGTCTTATGAAGTTTGATTTCATTTGTCAGGCCTCTTCTACTTTGTCTTTTAGCTCGCTTGCTCCCTCACTTTTCAATCATCACGGTAATAGCTCAGTCTGATAGCCTGAAGACTCTCGCACTCCCCTCCATTTCCCATGCAGACGTAAAAATAGTAGGTGCTGCTATGGGCGGCACATCAGGGTGGCATTTGTGCTGTTTGATATGTTGCAAATTCTCTATGTGTAATTGCATGTAATATATGTCTCAAAACAAGCGGAATCGACCGGGCTGTGAATGCCCACGGGGTGTCCTGACGTCTTAAATCCACACAGTTTCAGGGGGGGAAAAAATGCGAGTACACACAGATGAGCACAGATCACGTAAACCGCGAATGACAGAGAAATAACCATCAGCCTCAGTATTTGATCACTAAGTAGACAAATGGAGCAGTAAGTGTCCAAGCCTGTCTCGGCGAATACCTTGCACGCTCGTCTCCAGCCGACCACATGACGCTAATTCCCGACTGAAGCGCTCCTCCTGTGTATCCCTAATCCTGCCTGTGAAATGTGACAAGATCATTCTTTAGGCCTACTTTAGTCTGAATAATCTGCCCATCACAGACATTCATCCCCACCTGCACACTGCTTCCAGCGTCATAACACGCTACCTGTACGTTCTGCCGCCCGACTTAGGCTCCATAAATTAAATCTAGAGTGGGGAACGTGAGGGGGTCGGCGCCGAGTGCAGGATGTGGAGAATGCTGATTTTACACTGACTGCTCCGCTAAACAAACGCACAGCGTGTGACGTCTTTAAAACTCATTCCAGATCGAAGACGGAGGGTGTCACACCTGGTCAATAGCTTGACGGAGAGATGGTTTCCCTGTCTGAAAACGTGGTATTTTATTAAAAAGGCAACATTTCTGCTCGTGGTTTCACTGTTTTCCTTGTTTATCTTTGATTATGTTCCGCTTCAGAGCGGCAAAAGAAGAAATTTTTCGACTCAGAACTCGTGGAAATCATGATGGACGTTTTTCACCAAAACAACTAATCAATTCATCACAGGCATAATCAAAGGGGTTCATCAACATAATTGAAGCTCGCAACCCTAATGGTAATTGAAATGAGCCCAAATCAAATCACTAATTTCGCTCCGTCTCCTTCTGACGCGGTACAGTGCTGCAGGTCTCACAGGAGCTCCTTGAAGTTCTCACAAAGTTCTGCCGCGGTAATATGGCAGCTGTCAGGTTGCATCCAGCCACTGGTTCCAGTGCTAACAGCGGAGGCTAGGTGAAGTTAACTCCTCTCTACAGCATGACTACAACCCGCCAGGATCCTCACCTACCTGACGGCAAGTGGACGACAGCGCATAATCTCCACGGGCTTTACTTTCTACTCCTGACCAGCTTTAACTAATTGAGGAGACAAAGTGAAAAAGACCCTTCACCGCCGCGATCTTGGCTGCACCTCAACTTTTCTAACTCCCTCCGTCATGCTGCACTCCCGTCGCCTGACTTCCGGGCGAGATAGTGTAAGTTCCCGGTGTCAGCTCCGACTTGAGCTCTTGCAAATGAAGTCAACGCTACAGTATTTGACACAGATGGAGGGGGAGGAAGAAAATATCTCGGGTGTAGTCGAGGGGAATGGGTATGACTTCTAAGTATCTGAAATGTCCTGTCTTAAACACATAATATCCGTAATACTTCCTGACACATTCGCCTATAACCTCTTATTCTGTGCCAGCTTCTGTGGGGCCTTTTTTTCCCTCTCTGGGCGCAGAAGAAAAGCAGTCTATTTTCTTGTCATATTCGGTTGAAAGGGGACTCTCAAGCCGGAGTCTAATTTCCTGCACTTTAAAGACAGTCCACATGCAAGGTGCATTACCATGCTATCAAGGTGATGGGAGCAATTTCAAACTGTCAGTCAGTCATGGAAATATCAGACAGACTTAATGTCTAGCGCAACCTGTCAAAGGCTCCTGTGAAGTGCCGGAGAGCATAATCTGAGTTTTATTCACTCAGCACCATTTACTTGTCAGTGCAGCTCTCTGTTTCCTTCTGGATGGGAGCTCGTAATGAGATGGGGTTAGAATATAGCCATATATTCATATACCGGCCACCTAAATGAAGAGGTCAGACCGTGGCAGGTTTCTGAAACGTACAGGGGCAAGAAAATATGCGGCGGCTGCACATCAACAGAGAGCCTTTGTAGAGAAGTAGCACAGTTTCCCTCCAAGTATGGAAAAATGTGCTGTGTCTCATATGATCGCTGAGTTCTTGCTTCACAGACATCAGTTAGTTAAGGCTGTTAATTTCCCGATAGACGCACCACTCTGGGTGACACACTGGGCCTGTACTTAACCATTATTAATGTGACAGGCCTCAGTGCAAAGCAAATCAATTAAACAGGAGCAATCACCATAGTCTGGATAACGGCCTTTTAAGGCTGTTTTCATGTGACAAGGAGGTCCTCGATCCAGGCCTCTGCGTCGGGACCTGACAGGTCAAGAAAGCGGCATGAAACAATAGCACCTTCTAACCATCATCTCCCCTTTTTACCTGTCAGATCCAGTCGGCCTGTCTGGCTGCTGACGTGGCGCGCCCTGTGCCGGCTGCCACGAGGTGAATTTTCATGTCACGTTGAGGGAATTTCTTATTCCATTTGCTCGACATTATAAAGCTGCGTTTATCAACCATACCTTCTTTTTTTTTTAAAGCTATATGTCAAGAGCTCTTGTGACTGTCTTTTTTTCATTTTTTTTAACCCGATAGTTTAAGTTACAGGTGCTTTTGTGAGGACTTTAAAGGCAAGATAATATCAAGAGCAGGAGCTGGCACTTACCGAGCCTTCTTGCTGTTTGGATTGACCGTCCACTGCGACCTCCGACCTTCACGGCATCTAGAGAAGTGAAAGAAAAGCAGATTTCACTCGACTACTTCAACATTTCTACAGGACACAAGTTTGTATTCCATAAGATGAATCCTGGGAACATTTGACTCAGCGACAGTTGAAAATACACCATTGTATGCATGCAGCTGTCTAATCAACCCTGAAGTGCACACTAACCATCAGCCTGAATTATACAACGCACATTATAGTTATACATTATACAGTACAGTCATAATAGAACCTCCTTTCACTGCGACTTTAATTGCCATTTATTTCAATTTTTAATCAACGCCAATGATACTTTGTGAAGTTGTCTCCACTGCACGCTGAAGAAATATAGCTTCAGCACAACAGAACCTGAACAGGCACCAAAAAAATAAAATAAAAAATCAAGAGTGAAAGTTAAAGTCAGTGAGACACAATATCGAGGAGAAGTGCGGCACCAGTTCAGCTCATTTAGCTTTAATGTAAATCCTGAATAAAATCAAAGAAAACTTGAGAAAGCGAAAAAATATGACTTTGTCCTTCCAAGAACTAAATTAAGATTCTGGAAATGATTTATCGTTTTTTCGCCGGCCTATATGGAGTTCAATGTTCGCCCAGGGTCTTATTTATCACATTGTATTTCCCTTGGCCAAGGACAAAGGCAGAGATAAGGACATATAGTAGCTGAAAGTAAAAAGCAAAGAAAAAAAATATTGCAAATAAAGTTTTTATGAATCATTACAGAAAATCTGTCTGATAAACACTTTATTTTATTTCCATTCTCAGTTTAGAGGATGAATAATTACATTATGGTAATAAAAAGTGGGGAAAATACATTTGAATAAAGAAAATTTTATATGTGCAGGTTTTAAAAGTTCATCCTTCACATTTTTTTTTATTTGAGAAAGTTCAAGTACTTTGTGATGAAATGTGTGTTTTTGCAAGAGGAAAAAGTGCATTAGTCCTTTAGAGACACTCATAAATCCTTAATATAAGATCGAAATGTGCACTCGCAGGCGTTTTTTCTTGGTAATCCCTGACTGGATGCACGCAGTCCCGCTTGTAAACGCGTGTATTTGCATGCACATGCGTGATTCATAAACGTGTCCTTGTGTGAAACACTAGCGGGAGATTTTAAGCTCGCTGTTTAAAAGTAATGAATTGCGCTAAAAAGAAACTGGGAAAGTAAAATAATAATAATAGAGGAGGAGGGGGGGTGGAAGTGCAGCCATTTAAGGATAAAGCCGAGAATTTGGTGTCTGCCGCTGCGAGCCATCCATCACGTCCACAATAAAGGAGTTTTTGCCTGACGGTCGAAATTTATGGTCGCCCTTCTCTGCCCTAATAACTCAAAGCGCTGTGTCAGAGCCTGACAGCCGTTGCCGAAAACAGCACCCCTGTTATCAATCAAAAAACACTTGCATATGTTTAACTTTCGCCTGATCAGCAAGACATTTATAGGCTATTGAGTAATAAGATAAGTGGGGCTATTTCGATGGGAAGAAATGTGGAAGCTTTAATGATTAATGGCAGCCGGAGTTTTTCTTTAATGCTCCTGGAATAAAAAAGAAGCATTTTTTGGCATGAATGGGAGAAAAGAGAGAGGGGGGGGGAGGTATTTCTAATTTATCAAGACAACAGCCCTTGAAATATTACAGGCAATTAAATTCTTTGTCTGAAGCAGAATCAAGGTTCAGCACTGAAAATAATAAATAAATTCTCGCACACATTATCGAGCGAATATCTCTGGTCTTGGTTTGAAACCAGACAAGAAAAAACGCGGCCTGAGAGGTGATGGAGGACAGAAAAGAGAGAAACAAACTCTCCCTACTCCTCTCCTTCTTCTTCACTTCTCTTGGATTCACTTTACAGTACAGCTGACCTGAATCTGACTGAGAAGAGGCACACACACACACACTCACACGCACACTAAAAAAAAGCCCCGCACAGACAGCTGACAGATAGCTGGCGCGCGGGACGGGGAACTGACAGATGACAGGCTGCGTGATTGAGCGGAGAAAGTTGCAGAAAACGTGAAACATGGCGCTGGGTGTCGGCGCGCGGCGGAGCGAGCGCGGCCACAGACGCCCCTCACACTGACATCTACCTCCAATGGAACCAAACCAAGAGTCCCCCTCCGCCAAAATATCGTCTCATTTGCGCACATGTTCCAAGAAACGAGGGTCGGATTCGAGGCTTTCTTTTAATCTGTTATAAAATCACAGGACCGGAGTGTGTGTGCACCAAATAGCGTCTCTCTGAACAGAAAAAACACGTGAATAGACGGTTTTTATTATTAATCCTATTAGTTGAATCTTCGGTGTGTTTACATCATGTTACAAGACGGTGGTCATCAGTGTCCAACTATCCCAAAACTGCACAGGACGCACAGCGAGCGCATGCGTCAAAGCGCGAAGCACGCGAGGACGCATCGTGCCCAAATGTCGAGATTAAAAAAGCATTGGTGGTGCGCAAAATATGAGACAGTGTGAGGGGGGGGATAAACGTCACGTTATCTGTGATCATATCAGGATCTGGCTTTGATTGGGAGGCTGCAAATGCAGCGGTCTGCGGACTACTTCAGATGCTGGCGGGGAGGAGGCGGAGTGATCCCTCCTGCCCACCATCCACGTTAAGCGAGTCAGCTCTCGGACCCACAGCCACACTGTCAGAGCGACGCCGGGGATGAAGCAAGGCGGCAGCGACACGCACGGATTCTGCTCTCGCACTGCGCTTCCCTGATACGGATTCTACTCTGTTTTCTTTTGGTCTCCGGCTCCCATCGCCATTTGTTGCTGCGACTGCTTGGCTTTCTTTCACCTCCCCTACACATGTCTTTTCCAACCATTTATACGAGAATTGGGTCATGATCACATCGCCCACGGGCTCTGTCCTGAGAAATAGCACAAATCCAGCGTGGGAGAGCGGCTCCTCGGGGGAGAAGGGAGCAGCGAAGATCAGACAACTATCCGTCCACAAGTCCGTCTCTCCCGCAGACCCTTCTCGCCAAGCCAGTCGTCTTCCCATCAAGGTTTTGAAAATGCTTACGGCACGGGCAGGACACATTTTACACCCGGAGTACCTTCAACCTTTACCGTCCACCCCCGTGAGCCCGATCGAGGTAAGACACAGACCTCTTTAGCGGATCTCTTCCTTTTGTGTTTCGCTACAATGTCTCGTGTACGAGTTTTGTGCACATTTTCGGGGCAGATTTTACCTAAATCTCAGAGTCACGGCGCACAGAATCGCTGTGAAATCTCTCCTCCAGCGCCTCGTTTTTAAGTTGATTCCTGATTTTGCTCCACACAGATTTCATTACGAACTGTCTGGACTCCGTTCAAACCCCACCGACCTTTCAGAGGCGATTCGACGCCAATGTTGTGGATGTAAATTTTGTAGTGTTGTAATCTTATCGTGCTCTGTCTCTCGTAAATCAGCTGTGCGTTGCGTGTTCTCCGTTTGCATGCGTTCAGCGGGGTTGTTTTGAGTTTCATCCCGAGAGAAGTTTATGCGCAGTGCGTAAAACACGCAGAAAGGTCATTTGTGCGCACTTCTCGCAGGTTATTCATCGCGGTGTTTTTTGTACTTTCAATAACTTTGCGTGTTTATTGTGTTGCAGCTGGATGCCAAGAAGAGTCCGCTGGCCCTTTTGGCCCAGACGTGCTCTCAGATCGGCAAGCCGGACCCGCCGTCCTCCTCCAAGCTGTCCTCGGTCACCTCCAATGGATCTAGTGACAAGGAGGCCAAATCTGGGCCGCTGAAAATGAGCGACATCGGAGCCGACGACAAGTCGAGCTTCAAACCTTACTCCAAATCGTCCGAGAAGAAGGACTCGAGCAGCAGCCTCAGTGGAGATAAAAACAGTTTCCGAGTGCCTAGCGCCACCTGCCAGCCGTTCACCCCCAGGACAGGCAGCCCCAGCTCCTGCACCTCCGTCTCCCCGCTGCCGTCTGAAGGCAAAGCGGGGGACAAGGAGGAAAAGAAGGAGGCTGATAGCAATAAAAGCAGCTCGACGGAGGGCAGCCATCGGATAAGTGGGATTACCTCTGAAGGCAACCAGCACCAAGAAAACACATCTGGATCCAAGACCGTCACATCGGACTCCATATCTGTCACCTCCTCCTCCTCCTCCGTCCTCGGCTCCGGACTGGTGGCCCCCGTCTCCCCCTATAAGCCCGGCCACACCGTTTTCCCGTTGCCACCTGCAGGTATTTCCTATCCTGGAAGTTTAGCGGGTGCGTACGCGGGTTACCCGCAGCCCTTCCTCCCCCCTGGAATGACCCTTGACCCCACCAAATCCAGCAGCCAGCTTTTGAGCGCGCAGTTTGCCAGCTCGCTGGGATGCAGTAAAGCGGGGACGAGTCCCTTGGCCGGCGCCTCGCCGCCGTCCTTGATGTCCGCCAGCCTGTGTCGAGACCCCTACTGCCTGAGCTACCACTGCACAAGCCATTTGTCCGCTCCGTCCAGCGCCAACTGCGCGCATGACTCTGCGGCGGCTGCTGCGGCCGCCTCCGCGCTCAAGTCTGGATACCCGCTCATGTACCCGACGCACCCGCTGCACGGCGTGCACACCACGGCCCCGTCTTTCAGCGGACACCCCTTGTATCCTTACGGGTTTATGCTCCCCAACGACCCCCTGCCACACGTCTGTAACTGGGTGTCTGCGAACGGACCTTGCGATAAGCGCTTTTCCTCCTCCGAGGAGCTGCTGAGCCACCTGCGGACTCACACGGCCTTTGCCGGCACGGAGAAGTTGATATCGGGGTATCCGGGCTCCACGTCGCTCGCTAACGCCGCTGCCGCCGCTGCCATGGCCTGTCACATGCATATGCCCCCGAACGGCAGCCCGGGCAGCCCCAGCACGCTGGCCCTCAGGGGCCCGCATCACCCCCTCGGACTCAGCAGCCGCTACCACCCATACTCAAAGAGCCCCCTGCCCACCCCGGGGGCCCCGGTGCCTGTCCCCGCGGCCACCGGGCCATATTACTCCCCGTACGCCTTGTATGGACAGAGACTGACCACAGCTTCGGCCTTAGGATACCAGTAGAGACAAATTATACATTTATAACGGAGATTTAGGCCCAATGAGTTTTATATTGTACTTCAAGCAGGGACTGGATCCAAGTGGGGATCGGTGTATTTATTTGCGATAGCTTCAAGCGTGACTGAAATAAAAAATAATTATAATATAAATGCCAACAGCCTCGATGTGCGTTATTTTTACACAGGGAGAAAAAAGTGGGTTGTCTTTAGCTGCTACATCAAACCGGAGCGCATTTAGCTGCTTTTCTTGTGTGATTTTTAAATTTCCAACTGTCACTTTTTGACTGTAAACGCAACGCTTAATATTTTTATTGGAGGACTGAGTGACGCCAGTGATTTGACAGTGATGGACGTGGAAAAATCAATGAGTGGGACTTCTTCGGAAGGATTCATTTTTGCGAGGATAAAAACATCTCGTGTTTTTGTTTACACCTGGATGGTGTTTTTGAAGCTTCAGTCAGCCCTGCAACTGTGTGCAGATCTTCTCTTTTTAAAGTGAGAGTTTTTCCAGAAAATAGACAGAAGATTATCCTCAAAGGGAGAAAATACCTTGGGTAGATCTCTTCTAACTTTAATTTATTATAGGGTGAATTTGTATCTTTAAAAAACGTTTGGGGATTTATTTTCTAGTTTTTGGGGTTTATATAGCATTGCTCTGTAAAAGTGTGACATTAGCAGATTTTCAGAGAAAATATCTAGCCCAAATTTATTCCAACGATTCATCTTTTATCTATTGCAAAACTGCAAAAAGTAAAATATGGGATTTTATTTTGAAAAGTCCAGGTAAATCTGCTCTCAGTTGTCTCACTGGATCATTGTTTTTTGAGTGTGTGTGTGTGTGTGTGTGTGTGTGTGTGTGTGTGTGTGTGTGTGTGTGTGTGTGTGTGTGTAAATGGCCTACAGAAGGGGGGAGCCCTCTGTGAGCGTGTGTGCTTTTGTTTTCTTTGGTTGAGGTGACAGCAGCCTATCAGCTTTTGTGCTGTACCTACAGAATGTTTTGTGTGTGTGTGTGTGTGTGTGTGTGTGTGTGTGTGTGTGTGTGTGTGTGTGTGTGTGTGTGTGTGTGTGTG
>JAUESF010000088.1:7000697-7078156 GCA_032274765.1 Malacoctenus tetranemus | reverse complement strand
GTGTGTGTGTGTGTGTGTGTGTGTGTGTGTGTGTGTGTGTGTGTGTGTGTGTGTGTGTGTGTGTGTGTGTGTTCAGATGCAAAATCTCCTGGGCTGATCACAACATGGTGAATCTTCTAAATCACGAGGTCACGGATTATCGTTTTATTAACGAAGACAAACGAGCCGGTGATATCAGCGAGGGGCTCGCTAAACAAAGATTTACGATGACACCAGATGTGAGACGTTTCCACAGCTTTTGTGATCGCTGTAATGAAGCCACGAAGCAGAGAGCATGAAATAAAGCGGGGCCTAACTAGTTAATCAGCCCCCTTTAAAACAAATCAACTAAATCAAGCAAACAGTGTCATTATCGGTCCCCAGTAAATCAGGCTGTTCTCCAGCAATAAAATCACCATCATTAACGGTCAGATGTCATATCCATCAAATGCAGCCATCATTCATGTAGATGAGTCCTAAACATAGCTCAGTGATAGATGGTAATAAAGCCGCTAACCCACAATTCAGCACTGCAGCCAGTCACCCATGAAGCCAGCGTGGATCATATGTGCTGCATCTCCTCATTTACAAACAGCACATTAATAGGATGTGAACAAATAGGATTAACATCTCTCAACTTATTTCTCAGATTTCAGCTGATGTTTGACGCGTCGACGGGAATTTTAAATAACAGTCACGTGTCAGGAGATAAATCAGTCAATTAGATGGATGATTTCTTCTCTCAGTCGATTTTTTTTAAAATAATCCTTTGCGTTTTTTGAAATGGGATGGAATAATCAGCGAGTAATCGACAGCAGACTGTGTTTGCATGATTATTACATGAAATGTTTTGAAAATATAAATATTAACTCAGTCAGCCTTGAATAGTTTCACCGTACCGTGAGATCTTTACCAGTTTGTGCCAATAAGCACGTTATGACTATACTATAGTCATAGAGAGAGACACACATAGATATGAAAATTATTGTTTAGTACAAGTTGGACAAATGTACAGATTATTGCATATTTACATACAGAGGCTGTAAATAAACAGGGCGAATGAGGAGTCAAAGTTCTGCAACATTAGGTGCAATAAATTCGAGTGAAAAGTTTTGTATTATATGAAAGTAGTTGATTAATTTAATACATGTTACAATATATCTGTGATTAGTTTTATCAAAAATGAGGAGTTAGGATAAAAAATATACTTCAGTTTTGGAAAACTTTAATGTTGAGAACGAAGAACTTAAAACTAATTATGATTGGGTGAATGCTTCTGAACGATAAGAGCTTAAAAGATCCTTACTTAAAATTACGATGTTCAATGTCAGTTTTGCTCCTATAATATTCTCCAGCATCATTTGTTCCCTCGTCTTCCTCACCAGTTGAACAATCCTCTATCCTGCGTTTTGTCTGCAGAGCGTCACTTCAAAACGCTTCAACACGAAGGACTTTTCCAGCTTGTGCCGAGCAGCAGCTGCATCATATGGACGCAGCTCATTCATGCATCTCTGTTTCCGTCATCATCTGGCTGCTCAGTGGGCTCCACATATATCTGTCGGACCACGATAAAGTCCATCCATCTCCCTTTTTTTTTCTTCCTGACACGGGAATCTCTTTCCCACATGTCTGAATGTAAAGCGCCGTCATGAGACGAGACACTGGGCAGGTTTGCGAGTCCACGCTGAATCACAGCCCCCCCTCCCCTCCCCTCCTCGCCCCCCCGCGGCTTTGAACCGAGCACGACTCGCCGCCCTTCACCTGAGCAGGAACACATCAGCGCAGCGCGGACACATGTCGACGTTAAACCGGTCACTTCTGCACAGCTGCGCGCCATGTGCTGCGCCGACCGCGGTCTGTTCCGGTTGAAGGCCGCGGACATCGCTGCTGCTACGCTGGGCTGATGTTCCTCCTGAAAAACGCCCACAGCCTCCGACGAGAAAAACACGACTTTTCCAGAAGACGTTCATGCAACAGAGACATACATCAAACTGCTTTCAAACACTCGTTACACATGTAATGAATTTAACACCCTTTTGTCGACCGTGTTGACGCTCCAATCAAGGGATTTCCTCGCTGTTACATAAACATTTGGCGCTTTGAATAAACCTCCCACAATGCTTCAGGAAGAGGCGAGCAGATCTTTGTTTATGGACACAAAAGGGGAAAAACTGACGACCTTTCTGCGTGTTCAATCAGCTGAGAAGTGTGTCCTCGATCATCCAAAGAAACACGGCGGTTTATTTTTGCAGGAGAAAGGCTCGGGCTTCTCCAAACAAGCTCCAAATTTATCATCACTCCATCATTTCCTCCCTTTGACAAGCAAAGTAAACGGTAGGAGTACAAAGTTAGCAGGAGGTTTTACTGAGCCGTTGACCTTTGGAGCTTGTCTCCATCTATTAACCCTCGTGCAGCATCATAAAGTGAAGGAAATGAGCGTGGCACACTGCGATTATCTTAATGTGGATGACTCGCTGCGTGTACAAAGTGTCTCTTTTTGAGGTATAAGCTGGCCGATGGCGAACGGAGAGAAGGGGAATTTTCTTTTGAAGAGAGTCTGTCAACACACAAAGCCAAAGAAAAGCGCAACAGTGACTTAAACAGTGGGCCCTTGTCTTTCAGCACTCAACATGCCCTATAATTTACACACCACTGACAGGGGCCATTTTGAAGTCTGTCATAGGCGGAAAACTTTTTGTCTCCCAACGTCTTGCTCACAGTGAGCCGGCTTCTGCTCGGGTCCGGGTGATTAATGACTTATGGCCTTATTGTGTGGAGGTGGCTAATTAACTGCAGGCTGACTGAAGAGACGTGCCGTAAAAACCGCCGGCTCCGATAACCCCAACTTTTTCTTCCCCTCCTCTTCTTGGCATGTGGAAGCTCTTACTGACAAATTTGCAAGAAGCCGAGTAACGTTGAGTAAGATGAATGGCCTGGGCGAGCAGTAAACAGCCTTTAATTTAACCGTGTTTAAACGTATGACACACTGGCATTGTGCTTCCTTTGCTGTTCGTGCTCTCTGGTTAGGAGCAGCAGCCAAAGTTCCCCCCAGTGTTAGTTTAAAATTAGGCTTGGCATATTCATGGGGGGAATTTCTGGGTGCACGGGCTGGCAAACATGTGTATGTTGGCTCTTTGAGTTTTCAGCCTCGGCCTCAGTCTGACATCCTGAGACAAAGACAATCAGCTTCTCCAGGAAATAAAAAAAAAGAAAGAGTCTAAACACGTTGACCAGGAAGCCAGAGGTCTGATACAGAAATGCTTTTGTGCGGCGCGCCAAAGGGAAGGAAAACATTACATCGCACATGAACGAAAAACCACACAAGCTCCTTCACTGAAGCCACACCGGCTTGGCGTTCAGGTCAGCAGCCGTATCAGACGCACGCGGGCTCCGAAATTGTGTGGCAATCCCACTCCATCTCCTCCTTTCCTATTATTAGGTTTGTTAACATACTGTATTGCCGTGTTTGCAGCCATGTCGACAGGCTAGCTTAATCAAGTTACTATCGAACTGGTGCGCTTCGCCCGGCGTGACAGTTTTAGTGCCAGAATTATTGCCTTGACCTATGAGAGGAAATTAGCTGTGGACACAACTTGGAGACTTTTCCTCCTGGTGGAAAAAAAACCATATATATTTACCACAGCGGTGACAATGATGGAAAATATGGGAACAAAAATGCTCCTTCAATAACGCTGCGAATGAAAAATGCCAAGTGGACCCAAAGTGGTGCAAAATGCATAATGCCAGCTGGCAGACCATTACAGGTGATGGACATTTCACTTACCTAAGTCAAATATAACAGACTGCTGTTCATTAATATACAGGAGGGCCCGCAGAATCGAGCCTGCCATCTGGTTAAATCGACAGAGTAATCTACAGCTCGTAATTAGGGCTGAGGAGCCGAGTTTCTCTTTAATCTGTTTTCAGCTTTCAAAAAATTTCCATCTGCACCATGTGGCACATCATTTTTCCCGGAGACGAATGGCTTGTTTTTGTATGATCCAAAATTAGATCAGCAGAAAAACAATCAATCTTGTGAGAAAGGGGGGGTTTGAGATTTGGACTCGCGCGTTTCCCTCCTCTTGTCTTTAGCATCTCACCTCTCACTCCGCCTCGCATGGCTGCCTCCGCAGCCATCAGCACCCTTCCCATGATGCTCCACACACAGCGCCAGCACATGACGTGCGCTGGGCCCTGGACTAACGATGAATATAAAAATGTGCCTTAATATAGTGATCTCTCCTCGACTTTGTCCCTCCGCCCCCCTGTGGCGCTCTACAACAGATGGTGACCTGTGAGGGTCCGTGACACCGCGACCAAAAATCCACACCGAAGACAAAACACTTTGTGTCATCCTGTCTGCAAATTAGTGAGATGACACAACTGTCAGGTGCCAGCCTCCCGTGGCAATCGCTCCCCACCCCGCCCATACCTCCAGTGCAGGAGCGGCGATGCTCTCGCTGCACGACAAAAGGGAAATGGGTGCATGTTTTTTTATAGGAGACCTGTCTGTCAGCTGGCTCTCAAGTCATAACAAATCACCAGCACTCAGCTGAGGCTGAACATTCGGGGCGTCAGGAGGAAGACGGATGACCTGCAGGCTTTTGAAGTGCTCTGGCAGTTCAGATGGCTCGGCGGCGCTGACAGAGAAATATACACAACAGAGCAACCAATAATGAGAACATTAAACATTCCAGCCACCTGACAGACTGACAAAAACAGCCTGGCCCCACATCAATCATCCACTGAGTCATAACCTTGACAATTAGTCCCCTCTGATAGTGCCCGTAACCCCTGGGCCTGTGCCACAGCGTGCGGCTCCGCTTAAGAAGGGGAAAACCAAAAGGGTCTCCGTCTAATTCCTTAATTCTGATTGATAAAGACGAGGGAGACCGCAATATATCGGTTCAGCACATGATGGATTCGGAATCAGTTGGCAAGCTCTTTGTAAAGTAATGGCTCTCCGAGGATGGATGCAAGAATAGAAAAATGCACATACTGTAGTTCAATTATTTTCCTGGCTGCCTCTGAAGATGTTTCGGCTAGGAACACAAAAAATGTCTCCAGCATATGTTTACGGCCCTGCCTGCTCAAATATGTGTTTTAATGACACCCCGCAGGCATTTGGAAGCCATACAAACACTCCGCCGGTGCCAGCGTTTATGCTTCGATATAACTGAAGGCATAGATCAGCAACATGAGAAGTTCTTTTAATGTGTGTCTAACGAGGTTACATATCCTACATCTGTATCCGTGTAAACATATGCCAAATGTCAAGTCTGCTATTAAGAAGCTCCATAAATTTTGCTCACTAAAAGACTTAATTTCATAAATGTGCTAAAAACAGACAGAGCCTGGCCTCTTTTTTTCTTTCCTAGCACACTCCCTCCATTAGTCATTTTCTTCAGTCTTTAAGTCTTTAGTCTCCACTCTGAATCCAAAGCGGTTGACCCTCTCTGTAAAAGGCAAGGGGCCACGTTGTCATCACTCTATTCACCGCAGCTATGTAGTTACCATATGACAAATGAGCCGTGTGAAATGACGTTTCCCTTTTGCCTTCACACCTGTAGAGAAAAAGCAAAGCTGTGACAGAGGAATGGATGGAGGGACTCGTGGAAGAAAAAAACAAAAACAACAAAAAAAACCAGCCCCTACTGTATCGCCTTCCCCGTTTGGTGAAATGGAAAAGAGCCGGGGCCAACGACTGTTTACAGAAAAACTACCTGAGACGGCGCTGCCGAGTTCCAAGCCCCGAGGATGATAAATGGCTTCGCTAACCCTGTGGGACTGCAGGCCTAAATGAGGACGGAGCTAATTGCCGTGCGAAATACTTTGGCATGAATGGAAAGAAAAAGCAGGCGGGCCGCAGCCAAAAAAAGGGCCCGGTTGCTGCTGTGAACTCCGAGCTGGCTTTTGCTCATAAGAGTTCACTCGGTGTCCATAAATCATGGACTGCTTACAGCTGAAACTGCCCTTAGTCATCAACATGCAATAGACTGAGTGACAGATTCCATCCTGACTACATTAGCCTCCCCTGGTTCAAACGAGGCTCCTTTTTTTTTTTTTTTTAAGATCTCCTACCATCTTGAACCTCGCAGGAAATGAAAACCAGATGGCTGAGGATTTGCTGTGTATAACATCAAGCTGAACTCAAACAGTATGAAAGAAGAGGACACGAGAGCCTTAAAAAGAAAGGAGCGTATACATTGTTGAGGAAATGACAGGGGGTCAATTCGCGGTGTCTTGTTTTTTGAGGGGGGGGGTTGATATTCTTCAAACAGCGCTTGAGATACGACTTTATCCCGAGGCTGTGATCTGCAGCACATTACTCATTTTCCCACTGACAGGAGGATTGAAATGTGGTTTCAGTCTGTGTTACACCCACACAGGTGAGCTCAAGTGCAAACTCCAACAGTCATTCTCTGCTATGTTGATGATTTCTTAACCCCGGCTGTGAGCTTGACAATACTTAGAAAGTGCACCGAACATCCAAAGCACTTAGATTTCAATAAAATGTTGCTTTTTTTGACTGTTGTAGGCAATAATGAGAAACATGTTGAAGGTTGGAAGGAGTTTCTGTTCATACGTGTACAGTAGTCAGGTAAATGTATCTTATTATGCAAAAAAAACCAAAGGAGAGTGATTGCTTCTGAACTTTATACGTATGTTTTGGACTCGATACACAACTTTTGGCTTGAATCAATGACGACGTGCTTTATAACTTCTAAAAAAAAGATTTGAAGCTAGAATTTACAGCCCTTCATTGAGAGCTCAACTTGACGATGGCCTTTTTTTATTATTAGCTATAAATGTTTGGGAAAGTCCAAAACTAACAGCGAGTTATTCCTGCTCAGGTAGCTCGTCTGTGTATCGGCGCCAAACCCAAACAGTTCTTTCTAAAACTGGAACGCTTCAGGAAAAAAAATGGTTCCCAAGTATACAAATCTGAAAGGCGAAATTGGTTCCTAAAACAGCAGGACAGCTTCATTTTAGGCACGCACAACTCAAACCAGTGAAAATAGTGTCATTGTTAGGAACCATTTTTAGCTGGAGTTACAGGATTTAAGGCACTATTGAGGGGTTTTGGCAGGAGGACTTTATATGTGGGATTGGCTGAAAACAGGACAATGTGTTCAGCATAATCAAGGAGCATTTGCTCAGTGCAGCCGAGGGTCAGAAATGTGTTTTAGGAAGCAAAGCAGGCCCAAGAAAATCACACAGAGGAATGATTTATGACGGGCTTTGGCAGCATGTGTCACAGTTTTGGTTCCATGTGCAAAAGGTACTGAAAAGTCTTAATTTTGTATATTTTGAAGAATTAAAACTTACAAATACTGAAAAGTAGCTTCAGGATCAAAAGTTCAAGTCTGCGTAAAGCTTGAAAAGATCCAAATTTCATTATGAAGTAATCAGTCTGTGTGCAGTCAGAACAGTCCAAACAAACACCAGAAAGTCTACTTGATCTGGTATCAAAGTAGCTTAATTCAGGCTTTACTTGTACTCAAAATGTTATCTCCAAATGACCATGAGTTGAGCTTAAGGTTTCGATGAGCTAACACCATGAAAATGTGCTTGTTATCCTTCAATAAAACCCTCACAGTGTCTGTGTAAGTATTTCCTCAGAGGAAGCATCTACAAGGCCCAGCTCAGTCTTAAAAGGCTAATCAGCATGCAGCATCTCAACATAACGGCACTTATTTATCTCCGGTTTTGTAAACGCTTCGGTTAAAGATCTCTCTCTGCGGTCGTCTGTGAGCGATTGATAATGGCTTTTTAATTTAGGTGCAACTCAGAGGTCCAGATATTCACTGGTGAGTGATCGTCGGTGAGGCCGAGCAGGGTTCGACCCGTGCTGCGTTTGGTTTGTAAGTGGTGCCGTTCAGGCCACGAGCACATTGTGCTCATGTGGTTAACCAAACTTCAAAGAAGCGCCACAACAAACCTCAGAAAGCTGCACAGCAGGAACAAATGGCTGCAATCTACTGTACAGGCAATTTATAGTGTAAAATAAGCCTTTGTCTTTTTAATAACAGTGATTTATATATTTATCACAGGGCTCTTTACTTCACAATGGATTCCTTATGCCAGCTGCAGTCCATTATATTTCCCTGCTTTCTTGCCACCATCAAGCAGACCTATGAAATATTCCCACCTGCCCTTCATGCCACAACATTATTTGTGTTTTTATTTTATGAGGAAAGCTGGTTGTGACTCATTTTAATTCAACTGCGTGAACCGGAGGCACAATCTGGTTTCCATGTTCTCCGGCTGAAAACACCTGCCCTGTTCTAACAGCTAATATATTAGGGAGTAAGTGCCTGAGCAGATGTTGTGGGGTCAGCGGGGAGTCCAGGGCACACAGAGCGCTCAGTATTTATTGGACCGGATCAGAAGGCACTGACATGAGCCGCAGTCCGGCCACGGTAAATCACGCTTTGCATACAGGCAGAAGCCGCAGCGCGCCCTGCCTTCCTAGAAACACCTTCCTCAATTTGTGAAACTTGTTACAGAAACACAATTTGCTCTCTCTTACGTGACGAAAACAAGGAGAAGCCTTTTGGAGAACCTACGGAAAAACGGTTGAACTTTTTTACTGGAAACTGTAACGTTGGAATCTTTTATTTGTGTTTGCTCTGCGATCATTCACAGAGATCTAAGCCGGTGCTTAGGGCTTCAGTGTCAACTCCAGACATCAATGACATCTCCCATTCACACCGCATCTTCTCCTCACATCTCACATGCACTCAGTCGTCACATCCCACAACAAAGAGAGACGCCCCGAGTTATCATCCATCAAACCCAGCCTTTTATGGCCCATCAAAAGACAATGAACTGCCAGAGTGAAAGGAGTGTTCGCAACACCAAGTGACAGCGAATACTCCAGACACAGATTAAACAGTGTTGAAAATGAGAGAACTACATAATGTTTGGGTAATTTGTGCGAATTAGACTTAATGATTCATCTTTATGAAGATATAAGCACAACATGGGGCCTCCTTCCGAGAGTTCAGGCGTCTCGGTTTACTTCCCCCGGTTACCGAGCGCTTTGTTTCTCCAAACACCGTCACGTGTCGGTGACGCCTTGCTTGTAAGGCATGAGCTCGCATGCGAGGATATAAGACAGGCCTTCCAGGAGTATTCCCCTTTAAAAGACATCCCATTAAGTCCATCTACTATCAAAGCGAGGCAGGTCCAGGACTAAAAGGAGCTACTGGCAGCTCAGTACATCACTGTGCACAATAAAAGACTCGCAACGTTAACCATCAGCAGCTCTTTGTATGTTATCTCCCATGGATTATTCCTCTCCAGTCAACCATCAAGCAGTGTGGCTGTGTCGGCATGTGCATAGCTGTGTGCACTGTACACTTTGTCGAAGTGCTCGACAGAGGCTGAGTGAAACGGGACACCGGCGTGATTATACTGTATCCTGTCGGCCTCTGATTTATTGTGACAGCAGTAACTCCCTGCAGAACCATGTCGTCAGGTGCTGGGACTGGTGCTGCGTCGGATACTCGATAGGCTTCGGGCTCTCAGTAAAGACCTTGTGAGAAAGTCCCCGGAGACGGGTGCTGAGAACACTCAAAATCTGGGCTGCTAAATATACACAAACGTGCATCCAGCGATGTTGAACAGGAACAGGTCCGCTCGCGTTTGGCCTGCAAAGTAACAGCTGCGGAGTAATCCTCAGGACTCTAATTTTGGTATTTAATGAGATATTTCAACAACCAGGGAGCAGATGTCAATGAAATCTGATGAATGTTGTGTGTTTTTCTCAGCATATTTTACTTGTGAATGAATCATTGGCAGCAGGGAGCACAACATAATCATAACAACGTCTTTCCTGTTAATCCAAATCTACAGCGGCTTTTCTTTCTTTTGTCCAAACTACCTTCAGGCTGAATCACTGAGATAAATGATTCTGGACTGCTGGAAAAAACATTTCTATCAGTGTACTTCTACTTCAATGTTTATTCAGTCACTCTCACACAAACACAATGTGTATTAACAGTACTTTTAGTGCAGAACTCAAACTTTGAAGGCTGTATATTGTACTTGATAAGTTAGGTGTTGTTGCAACTTTTTGTTGTTTTACTGGCCTGCATGAAAAACAATATCGATACTATGATAAAATACTGAGTGGATTTTAGATTTCAGAGCATTTAGATGCAAAAAGTGACAAATTGAGATCAAGAGAGAGTAGCTGCCAGTGTGTAAAATATCTGCTGGTGAGCATCCAAGGCCGGAGAACGGCTCTATTACATCCAGCGAGAAGTTCAGTGGAGGCTGTCAGCAGGATTTCTGCTCAGTGTTTCAGTCGGTTTGCCGTCAGATACGGAGATGTTCCTGATGGGAGCTGCCTTTTAACATCTGTCAGTGCCGCCTGCCTCGACAGCACGGTGCGCCTGGACACTGACCAGGAGCTCCTTCAGGGCGGGGGGTGGGGGGTGGGGGGGCAGTCCGGCGTTTCCGATTCCTATCTCCAAAGTCTCAAAAGTGCAGGTGCGCGGCTAGTGGAGCCACTTCAGGAGTCTGGACAGGGCCGATTATGTTCCCTGTGATCCTCCCCCGTGTTGAACACCGCGACATCTTCGTCGCCGCTTATCGCGCCGCCGTCCCACATCGCGTGACGTCACGCACAAACCTGTGTGCTATTTCAGGGCCGCCAGCAAGACCTTCCTACATATGCTGCGCCTCTTGTGTAGCAGCGCTGCGCTCCCTGCTGTAAACATACATAAAAATGCCTCTAATTAGACACTGTGCAGTGAATTATTCATGATAATATCTCAGTTTGTGATCCCCTTAAGGAATAATTGAAAATACACTTAATTAACACTTTAATTAAAGGATTTTCCAAATAATGTGTAATTGTTGTTGTTGTTCTGTCAGACGTCACGTGTAATTGTTTGATATATGTTTGTCTGGGGGGAAGGGGCTGATTTTTTTCCATGCCGTTTATAGCGGTATCACCTGAACGCAGCACTTTGAGCATGAAGGGAGGCATTATTCAGAATAAATGGATTATCGGGGAAACCAGCATAAATGACTCAATAAAACTGTTAAGCAGCCAGCCAGCAGTGGCCAACATGATTAATCGCAGGCGTTCCAAGATTGGATTTATTTTGTCTTTTATTTCTCCTTTAATGACTCGCCGCGAACACCACTCTTAATATATCGCCCATGTTTCCAGATTACCGGTGACTAATGAGGATCCAAAATGGCTGTTATCTACATTAATGTCTTTTTATTCGAAAAGTCAATACTGCCCATGTGTGTGTGAGGAATATTTTAGTGCAGGCGACTCGCACTGATCCGCTGTGAACCTCCCAATTAGAAGGATATTTGAAGGCATTAAGAGATTCACTGGCATTTATATGCAAACTCAAGTGTATCGTTACACTTCTTACTAGTCTTGATATACTCATTCAAATAACGGGAGTGTGCTCCTCCACTTATGAGTATATTTACGTGTTCACATGCGTGTGAATTATTAAAAGACTCCCGGAGAACGTTGTCACCTATTTTCTCCACCAAGGATCAATGTTGTGCATTCGCGGGATAAATGAAGCTGTACGTTACATTCTGTTGTTTTCAAAGGCCATAGAGGTACAGTATATTCTTAGCAGAGGGCTCTTAGAAGCCTTTGTGTTTAAGCAGGAGGCATAGCTCAATTTAATGAAAGAGTCCAGCTCAGTAATGACCTCGGTGATTCATATATTCATAAAAGAAATCAATCCCACATCAGCTAAGTGCAGAAACAGGATCCTCTGCAGCCTTAAATCTCAGCATTGTGTAACATGCACTAAACTGTGAGCTTAAACCGCCGCGTTTCATTGATGTGCAGGATAAGATGAATGAAGTTCATTACACAGCTGAAAACAGGTATGAAGACAAAAACACTGAGTCCAATAACAGGCTTTGAAGGGAATGTAAAACGCAGGCCCAGGGCGGTGCTTTGTCAGACCGGACCGCTGTGCCACCAGACTGTTGTTCTTTCCATCTATGATTTAACACAGCCGAGCACGCCGCGATGGCACCCGGGAGACGACTTGATTTTCATGTTTGCCAATCTTCCTTTATACCTGCCCGTGGTGACCATAAATACACTTTTATGCCTCCCGGAGAAATGCTTAAAGAAGCAGTTTGTCCAAGTCCTGTATGGGCTCGCATGGTAATATCAGTGATTGATGAGAGTGGCAAAGTTTAGAAGACCCCCCGGAGACGCTCCCCATCTCATTTGTTTGGGAGTTTTACATTTGAGCAGAATTCCCGCTTGGTCGTACTTATGTAGGTTTAGAGATCTTGTTGTTTTCCCCATTTGTGAGAGCGCGGTCATCTTAAACTGGAGCAGCTGGAAGACTATGTTGATGTTGATGTGGTCACATCAACTCAGCCGTCAGTAAATTATTCTAGTTTGACTTCAAGTTGCACAAATGATCCCTTTATTTTACTCTTTTACTCTAATGTTCTTAATTTAACCTTCGCTGCACTGGTGAAGATCCAACACAACTTCTCGTCTAATCTGGATAATTACATAACTTAGTTACAAACATTTATTACTAATGAGTTCAAAATGACATCTTGGAAAAGTCTATGTTGAAAAGATGGTGAAATTAATCCAAACAGAAGTCCTGAGTTTCTCCTTTTCAGATTCTTTTTCAGTGCAGATTGATTTCGTCAACTCGAAACTTGCTGGTAATGAAATGTGAAACACCCCGAGGACGTTTCTCATCAAACACACCAAGTGGTGTTTACAGATATTTTTTAATTCATGCACATGTTTTTTGCCCACTGCTGGCTGTCTTCTCTGCTGCCTCCGACAGCCCACTGCTTGCCGAGTGATCGACAGAACAGTCTAATCTGGACCTTGCATGCAAGGACTCACTTGTTAATTCATTTCTCTCTGAGTGGTCGAATCCCCCACAGAGCATTGTTAAGATTAGCACAATATGTGCTTTCCACGATTGAAATGCAAACCTGACCGGAGCGTCTTTTCTGTTGAACCGCGTGACAGCTGTTTGCTAAAACATTCGGATGGCAGCGCGAGGTTTACACTGAGCGTTGTTGCCATGTTACCACCTGTTAAGGACTCGGGACGCTATATTGGACAGACAAACTGGGAGGTCTGTGTACAAAATGCAATGACTCTCTACCAAAATAAAACCTCACAGGGCTAAACATAGGGAAGTGGTCTTTTAGCTTTTTCTGGAGCTGATATATGGCAGCAGCGTGACACCCGGCCAGCAGCTATAAACCATCAGGAATAACTGAGCTGGGTGTGTCAGCGCTGTCAATAAACTGTTATTTACACACGGAAACAATCACTTCACAAAAATCTGCATTCATCAGAGATAAATATATCGTTTTAGAAGCGATTATGCAAGAAAATTAACTAAAAGGGCACTCGGTAGAGCGCATACCTCCACTAAGGTGCCTTTTAACCTTCTATGCTTCAACCTCTTGCACACTGCCCTCTCTCTCCCTCTCTCTCAGGGCCATACACTCTTAAACCTGCCACAAAAATGACGTAGATCACCAGATGACTGCGTTACGACCGTCCCTCATCTGTCCAGCAAATTCCATCCAAATACAAAGAGCGACTTGAATAATCCAGTTAACAGATGGAAAAAAACCAACAAACAGGGACAGAAACATGACCTCATCGAGGTAATACCAGCAAAATGATGCAGTCTGATAAAAGATTTATATTCAAGCTTCCCTCATCATGTGACACAATATTGCCACACACAAACATACATGTATACATATACAGTAAATAAGGATGGAAAAGAATCCAAGTATAAAATACAGTTGCAGCTTGGCAGAAACCTTTCATTAACGCATGTAAAAGCCTTCTATAGGCTGAGCCTGGCAAACCCCATTGAGCCGTTCCCCCTCTGTGACATTTGTGTGATTAATAACAGTATTGACACGCAGTCAGAGAAGTGCCTTAAGTGCCTGTTGTGTGATCTGGAGTAGAAACGCACAATGCTGTGAGCAAAATGAACACGGCTGAATCACGCTGAACAACTGGGCCCACATGGTTACACAGATAAATACACCGTAACGTAGCATTTAGAGTCACATTACAGCTCGCCCAGTCAATAACAAGATGATTGGTTGGCAGTGGCATGTCTAGTTAGCGGGATATTGTTGCGCTTGACATTTATCATAGCTCCAGGGTCGCGAACTTGAAGCTAAACAGCAACTGAATCATTAAATGTGAGTGGCTGCAGCTTTGCCGTCTCGGAGGCACTGACATAAGTGTTTTCATGCTGAAATGAGTGACTAACTTCCGCTAAGCTAAACACGTCTTTGTTCAAACTGGGACATTATGCGCTAAGAGGGACATATACTCCGGGATTGGGAGGAAACAATGGGAGCTTTAACAAGCAGATTATTTGCTGCATTTGATATTAATACCAATTACAGTCGAAGACGGACGTCTTCCTGTAAATCGAGCCACGTGCTTTGTCTGGGGGAGCGAAGAAGAAGAAGACGAAGAGTCAATGTCTGTTTAGTGGAAGGAAGTAAAAGAGCGTAATAATAGTAAAAGACTTAAAAACAAAAAAAAAGCAATTGGCATGAGAATTTAACTGTCCCCAACAATACCTTACAATTGCTTCAACGGCCTTTCAAGGAGGTCATTTCTCGCCGCTTGGCAACATCGCGCCCATGTTTTGTTTTCCGTGTCTCTGCGCTGACGAGGAGGAGGTTTGGTTATTAGATGAATTAATTCGGCAGAGATTCTGGAGTTCAATAAAACAAACCAAATAGCTCCATTTCTGTTGCTAAGCTCAAAGCAAATAGGATGCTCAATAAAAACATTGCACGGGCCCTCTCGGTTAAAGAAATCAATAGCTAGAGGACAAAGAACCTATAGCCATCACTTAATTCTCTTATCAGTGTGATTTAGGGGACAAGGATGATGTTAAATAACTGTAAATCCTTATCTTTGACTTTGTGGGTGGTTTATGGCAGTTTCAACAGCAGTTCAGAGACAGAATGTCCATACCTTCTGCTGGATGCAGGATTTATAGCTTTATTACTCTTTGTCTAAAAGAGCAGAGAAACACATAATTGAAAGGAAGAGATAGCAGCCAGCGAGTGGAAGAGGCAGAGAGGGGGGAGCACGCAGGAGCTGAGAATCATCACTGCTACAGACATATCACCGCGACAGTTTTATGGCTCAGGACCAGGCCCCGCGTGTTTTTTTGGGGCTCGTTTTTATGAAACGAGCGAGATCCAATTTTCTGATTCATCTGCAAGCGGTCAAAATTAGGTTTAGTATTCCGACGCTGGGCTTCCAAGTGGCCCACATGAGCGTCGGGGGGTCACGGAGAGGGCTCGCGGAGTTGAAGTCATGAGTTTGCGCTCACACTGTCACAGGCCTGCTCATATTTTTGCCCTCAGTGACAACAAGCCTATTGTTCTCCCTGATAAGGCTTCAGTGTGCACAGTAATGGGAATTAAGCAGGGCATAAGTCACGGAGAAATTGGGTGACAGCAGATCAATAGATAGTGGTGAAGCCTCAGGGAGCATTAGTGAAGAGGACCCCCTTTGTTTGTCCACTGGTGGGAGAGACGGTGCGTGTTCGGCCCCGAATTAACCGTTGAAAATGTGAACACACTGAGCTTATGACAGGGAAGGACACAGTGCCTGGTGACACAAGTTCACGCAACTGACCGGTGTGTTTTTATAAGTAATAACACTTCACGATCAGGCCGTGCAAACCTCCTAAAATACAACATATCCCATAGGCTCTCACATTGCACAACGATTCTATGCCGGAACAATAATTATGTCTTTAATCAATTAATCTCGGCTACAATTTCATTAAAAAAAAGATCAGTTCATCCAATAAACCCTTATCAAAGAACGCATTTTTTCCGGCTTTGAAGATTTACGCCACAAGCCAACAGCAATCACACAAACTGCAAACAGAGCGGCACTTCCTCTCGACCTTTCATCAAACACTTTCTTGGATCGAGCTGCGGTTGACGAGCCTGCGAGTCCAAATCCTGAGATTATCGAGAGAGACGCCGAGAGACACGTTTCAAGAATCAGACGACTCAAAGCGAAACTGCATCCATAACTGTGTCAATACAAAAGCAGAAATCTAATGACTCCTCAAAGCCTCCAACAGTTTGAGGGCATTTTAGTGAGCAAGTATTAGCATTGATATGTGCTGCTAATGTACAGTCAAACTGTCCCCCCTGCATGCTTCAATACTTGAAGGGGGCTCACATCTTTTTCAAACTTGTTCAGAATTTTAAGCAAATCTTAGAATATTTGAAAATCATTTAGAATTTAACTGAGAAATCTGAGCGTATTTAAGCAGGATGTACAGTAACGTTTCGGTGTACTGTGAGAAAAGTGTCTGTACGTCGGGGTTAAAGGCGCCCTGCAGCCGTACTGCGGAGCGAGCGAGGAGATGAAAAGCATTAGCCCTAATCTTTACAGTGTTCGAAATGATTAGCCCCAACATGTGACAACCCCGATAAAACTGATTCACCCATTAAGTTCTTAAGGCAAATGCATATTGTGGCCATCACTCCGGGACATTCCCACTTAAATGCACTGATAATTTGTTGTTGCACTGCATTATTCCTGCCCCGTAACCAGGCCGCAGCCCAGTGAGCAATGTGTCAACGATAACTAAAGATATTAATTAGTATATCGCGATCGCGGCACATGCACTTTCACTATTAATAAATTCCAAGCCACCGGGTCGTGATTTGATTATAAATTATGTAAATGGTTGCCATGAATCATTTAGGTCTGTGCATTTTATTAGCTAAATGGGAGAGTATGCAGGCATATCACAATAATGAGGATTTACACACTTGAGTAGTGACAGAACAAGTACAAGAATATTTATGGTGACGAGATCACAACTTCACGTGGGCCCCCCCACTAATGGCGGAAAACATTTCAGATTGATGAATAATTGACTAAAAGATGTCATTTAATGGCTCTTAAAGGGTCATGTTTACCCATAGGTCTTTGGTCTTAAAGGTTTGTGTGTACATTAGGAATCTACATTATGCAACGGCTTAACAAGTTCACTCGCATCACTCTGTGGGGTTCAGTCCGATGCAGGGCAACGCGAGGCTGATTCCCCATCCGGGAGATGCACTTTATGTCATTGTGGCGTCGCTGAGCAGCTGAAAACACTAGCTAGAAAATTCATCTAACTGAATCTAGCTGGAATGGAGCGACGCTTCGTGTGCAAAATTAGGAGTGCGAGCACCATCTGAAACCATGATCACAAAAATAGTGACAAACTCAATGGTGCGTCCGTGCAGTTAAATGGATTTGACAGCCATTGTTGACATATTTTCGCATGGCAAACATCAAGTTAACGGGTCCTTTGTGATCACTGTCACAGCTTGTGTGTTGACTGAGAAAGACGCTGGTACAACCGATTCCAGACCGGTTATCGATTGGTCAGGGTGAAACAAAGAGACCGCCGCTCCCACACAGAACGGCCAGATCCGACCACAGAAATAAAGTGAAACTGAAACAAGTCCATTGGTCTGACGGGAAAATTCTTCACTTGTTTTTCACATTTTATGTTCCTACAATCGACTGTTCGTTATAAGTAGCACAGTGCAGTTTGCCAGGTGTGTTGGGGTGAAAGATATTGTTGGTACGATCACATTGGATGTTGGGATTAAAAGGTGATAAAAAGTGAAAGTTTGTGTGACCTACATAGAGGCTTTTACTTTGAAAAATGGGAAACACCAAATTTTCACAGGTTTGAAGTTTGGTTCTAAAAATGTATATTTTAAAAATGTTTAGGTTAATTATGTTCTATAATGCATAATTATCAAAGACTAAGACTAAGACTAAGAACATACAAGGTCCATGGTGCCAAAAACCTGGCTGCACACATTTCCTGTGTGCAGTCAGGTTTTTTTGCAGAGAAGCATACTGGGAATGTAAAATCGATGATTTTGTTTTCTACCTTTTCATCGTGAAATCCATACAGTTAGCTTCATTTTTTCCTTTTTTCAGCCACTCTTCATCTTGTCAAGTTGATGTAGTGCCAGGAACAAGGAGTATATTTGGTCTGAAGAGGGCTGTCAAATCAGACTGTCAGGCGGCTCTTTTTGATGGAGTTGTATTGCTCGCTCATGTGTCAGTCACACAGAAAGACTGCTGCCAAAGTCAAAAATCCAGAGTTGAGACGAGTGGACTTACATGACATTTCATTGTCTGGGAGAAAGAGAGGGAGAGAGGGAGAGAGGGAGGAATGTGAAGAGCAGAGTGCAGCTCTCTGGTTTCAAATTTGTGAGCCATGTTTCTGAAATGATAGTGGCAAAGTGGACGGTTGGAACAATGTGTCATTTAAATCTTCAAGTGCCATGAAATGCTATGTAGAGAAAGATAATTGACTCATAAAGTCTCCCAGTAATCGGTGATAAAAACAGAGTATTGCCTCATCACACTGACAAAGAGGGCCCAGACATTTCAGAGAGCATCGCTCATCCCGGCATGTGACTCCATAAAAACGCTCCTCCTCGCAGACACACTTGAGTCAGGCCGGCCGATAAAATTCAATCATCGCAACAGTGTCGCGCATTGTTCTGGCACGGCGAAAAAATCCCCCAACGCAGGGAGCGTGTCGCCCTGCTCGGTTGTTATGGTGTTTACTCACACAGGAGGCCGGCCCGCCCGGTGGCAAGCTCCACACCTCAGCAGCGCAGCTGCGAGCGTCCTCGTGTCCTGGAGGAACACTCCGTCTCGACAACACCCCCCCTCCCCCTCCACCTTCGCCGTCCAAGCGCTGTCAACAGGGGGGGGGCGTCGACAGGCTGGAGAGCTGCCTGGACCTGCAGATCACAGAGCGCAGCGAGGGCATCAAACAGTAACTTATTCAACAGCTGCAACAAGAGCATCAAGGCTGAATGTGAAAAACAGAAATGTAAAGCAGACTGGTGATTTGTGTTGCTTTATCTTCTTACTGTCATCGCCAGCCAGGACTTTACCATATTCCTTAAGAATGCTTGATATTTATTCAGTTTCTTTGTCAGTGTTTTCTGATCGTCTTGTGACAAACTGCACTCAGAAAAACACTGAAGTTCATGTATGCCTTCTAGTGGGCACAGCTGAATCTGCACCTTTTCACAATGAGAAGAAAAATGAAGGAAAATATATGTATAGCTATCATCATCAGCTGTTTCGGAGCTTTTTTTAAAGGTTATGTTCAGTGAACTACTTCCTGGTCATTTTTAAACTCATAAACATTCAAGTTATTTCAGTAATTATGTGGAAATAAAGTTACTGACATCACTAGTTCTGCAGAACAGATAAAGTTTTATTTCTATTTGTGAATTCCAACTGATTTTTGG
Source organism: Malacoctenus tetranemus (assembly GCA_032274765.1). Classification (NCBI taxonomy): domain Eukaryota; kingdom Metazoa; phylum Chordata; class Actinopteri; order Blenniiformes; family Labrisomidae; genus Malacoctenus; species Malacoctenus tetranemus. Next base: position 7,058,821 of record JAUESF010000088.1, on the reverse strand, counting down.
CTGCAAAATGGGAAAAAACAAAACTAATTATACCATGAAATCTGAACAACCTTTAAAGTTTCAAAGCTCTGTTGTATAACTCCTGCTTAAAAGGATTTAAAAACTGCACTTAGAAGACAATAATGTCTTGAGGTGCAATGTGCTCTCTGTGTGACCCCATTATCACATGGTTACAGTGATCACTTTGTACGGTGTCCGTAGGGCGCTTTAATTGTACCAAAATAAAATGTGAAACGCTAACTGCAATGTTTTTTTTTTAAATAATTGATACTGTTCATAAACTATCATTTTTATTTTTATGAAAATATATGTAATGTATACATAATAAATACACTTCGACTCGTTACTAAATGTTGTTGTTTAGAGTATGCTGCCCCTGTGTGGTTGATTATATGTATTACAAGCTTTTCCTTTTGTCTTATTGCTGTATTTGCCGGCCGGGGGGCACTGTTTTGGGGAGGACTGGCAGATAGCGTCCCGTTCACACCGTAAGTAACTTAACATAACTTACCTTCACAACGGTGTTCTAGCTTGGTGGTCCGTTTCTTATCACTTCTCATTTTCAGGAGCCAATAAATGTTTTTTTTCTTCTAGAAACTGAAAACTTCCGAATTACCCTCCGTCTTCCTCCAAGGAAATGGCATAGAAATCTATTCTGGCGATGTTTTCCAAGTGGCGTCGTTAGGAGCTAATAAAAATGTGTCGTTTGTTTTCTTTACAAACTTCCTCAATTTCTTCGGCTGGAGTCTGATTGACCGGCAGGTTAATTAATTAGCTGCTGCTTCTTCGAGCCACAGGAGCGGTGTGACACTGCTACACTGCCCCCTGTAGGTGCACACGGGAACGAACTCAACAAAATGATGAAAAACTAGACAAGAAACAGTTTATCCGAGCGTTTGGACCCCTTAAAGACAGGGGGAAAAAGAAAAGGGCATTGATCTATCTTACAAACAAATCTATTCCAATTAATCTTACATACATTAAAACTTAATGTAACTTTTTTTGTAATTAAAGGCACTTTAAATCCTTTGCTCGTATTGACGGAGATGAGAAGCTCCGCGGCGTTGTCACGACAATACTGATATTCTCGTTTACGTGACTGCTCGGACGGTCCGTTTATTGTGTCATTCTTGGAACTTCCGATAAAAAACTGGATTCAATCAATGGACAGTGTGCTCGCCTGCACGCAGCCCAGTGTGCGACTGTGGGCGTCTGTTCTTTTCTGACCCTATCAAAGGAGCTCCAGCGGGTCATATGACTGTTATTAGTCTACATGACTGCGCAGATATTCACTGCTTCGGTTAACTCGGGATTCAGTCGTTTTCTGCGGGCCTGCGGGACACCCACTTGGACGCAACTTCGCGGTGAGTGCCCGTTTTGCAGCCGGATGCGCGTGTGAACGCGCTGTTACGTAAATAAATGGATCCTCCGCCAGGTGCCGGATCATCTCTTGTTCACTGGTCAGAGGGTGTATGTGTCAGAGAGAGACAGATAGATACAGTGTATGTCTGAGTGTGTGTGGTACATTTCCATCGACAGTAACGGCACTACAGCCAAGCTCAGTCACGTGATAATGAAATTACAGTGTTGTAATAAAAAAAACTCCGGAGTTCCGCTGTAAACTGTTGTTTCACCGGGGTTTGCGTGCCCGTCTGCTCCCGGTTTTACGGTACCTGCCAAGCCGACACGGAAGTTGCCTGTTTGACACTCACATTTATCGCCTCGCCGTCTGGTTAAAAGACAATGTCCTATCGTAACATTTCTAAAGAGGCGCTGGTGGGCACCGCCACTGTCGGACTGGTTTTGGCTGTTGGGTATTATCTCGGTAAGACAAAAGGCGTTTTTTTAATCCCATTTGACCTGCCTGCAATGACGCGGAGGGTCAAAGCAGGCTTGGGACACATGCTCATTGACAAGATATTTCCCATTCATTTTTAAAGTTAAATAAAAGTTTCAACACCAAAAGAGTCAAAATGCTCCTCCTGCAGCTGAGGAAACAGCATTCAAACAGGCTTTTTTTAGTTGATAGAAAAGACTCCACACTCAATGACAAAGTGCAGCAACAATTTACAAAGAAAGTTTGAAAATGTGCTATTCTCGCATGTCTACTTGATCGGTAATCTGAAGTCAAACACAGATATTTCCAGGCCAGAAATCAAACCCAGTGCTAACCACTGTGGTACCGTGCCATTTTCCAAATATGATTAATTTTATGGCAGATGTGAACGCACCATTCAGTTATTGCGCAAACTAAAAAATATTGCAGTATTAGATGTGGTTGTGTTATATTGATTTTTCATAAACATGGATTTTTATGTATTGCGAAACTGGTGCAGATACAAGCTTACATTGTAAGGATTTGGCTTTCACATAAATGTATGTTAATGTCTTTCTTTATCTCAAGGCACTAAGCTTTGTTGTCTTACAATATCCGGTATCGGCGTCTTTAGTCCATTTCTGCTGGAGCCATAATTTCATTTCCCCTCTGAGACTGTTTAAGTTTCATGTCGTTTAAATCGAATAACTCGGGTTTCCTGAGAGACGCACAAGCCGGCGACTTGCTGGCCCGCTGACATCATCGCGCTCTTCACGTTTCCTGGTTTGTGTTCGCCCTCAGGAAAAAAGAGAGCCCCTAGAATGAGCATCACCAAGAGCCACCTCGCGGGGAAGGACAACCCTTTGATGCAGTACGTCCTCAGTCACTCTATGAGGGAGCACCCTGCGCTGACAAAGCTCAGACTGGTGAGGAGCTCTCAGGCCTGTTCTGGCTCTTCTAAACAATCATTTCATTTAAGTGCATTTGTCATGTTTATACATCAGACTTTCCACTCTGTGCTTTCAGAGGACGATGGAACATTCCTGGAACGGGATGATGGTCGCTCAGGAACAGTCGCAGTTAATGGCCAATCTGGCAAAACTGATACAAACCAAGAAGGCCATCGAGATCGGTAAGAGGGAAGCATTTTTCCTCCTGCTGGTCGATGCTTGTAAATAAACCCTAATTACTGTTTAGATTTCACATCACGCACCACATGCTCTTTTAACCCTTTCCACTGGCGAGAGATGCATTGATTGTAACCATGGCCTCCACTCCAGTGGTACCCTGAGTGTTGGATCACATGACTGTGGTGTTGCAGTCATGTGGCCGTTGAAAGCCTGAGAAGGAAACTGAGTCATCAGCTCTGTAAACACAACATTGTAGTTGAGTAAATGTGATTTAAGTGCTGATTTCAGTGCCTTCTCCACACACACACTCATACAGGCGTGTACACCGGCTACAACACACTGAGCATCGCGCTGACTTTACCGGACGATGGCGTCATCGTGGCCTGTGACATCACGGACGAGTACCCCAGCATTGGCAGACCCTTCTGGAAGGAGGTTCGACTCACACTCGTGTTGCATGTCAAGAAAGGATCACTTCCTTCTAAGTAAACGTCTCTGTGTTGTTGTTGTTGTTTTCAGGCCGGAGTGGAGAACAAGATTGATCTACGCATTCAGCCTGCACTGAAAACTCTAGGTACACTCATACATCTGGTAGCTTAAGAGTTAGTTTTAGGTTTGTTCAGTTTATCACTGTGTGGAAACTGGTGATATTCAGTAGACAGACTGAAGTCTGAGTGCTATTTTTTTGACCTTCAGATGATCTCCTGTCGTCTGGCCAGGCTGAGACGTTTGACTTTGTCTTCATCGACGCGGACAAAGTCAGCTACGACAGCTACTTCGAAAAGTCTCTGCAGCTGCTGCGAAAAGGAGGAATCATCGCCATCGACAACGTAAGAACTCCCACCTGAGACCGACCCTCGGTGTGTTCGGTCGTCGCGGTGAATCCTCTAAATGAGTTGTGATGCTACAGGTGCTGTGGGGAGGGAAGGTGGTCAACCCCTCCCCCGACGACGCCGACACCGTGGCCATCGACAAGCTGAACAAGAAGCTGCACCGAGACGTGAGGATCAACCTGAGCATGGTCACCGTGGGAGACGGCCTGACTCTGGCCTTCAAACTATGAGGCGTGTCTGGGATCAGTGTTTGAGCTGCAGTGGAGTACTGTGTGTCACTTGCCAGGTCAACTGATAACAGATTATGTAATTGTAGCAAACATTATGTGATGTAATAAAGTTTTTTGAATGTAGTGTCACTGCCAGTTTTTTAACTTCAGACAAATGAATCGATTTGAACTGCTTATTTTATAGTAACGTGTTGAGCAATCGCCAACATTTGATTAAAAAACTAACAACAGCAGCACTCTGTGTTTGTATTTCATCCTATTTTTCCAATACATGATTTCTCTTACAAAGGGGGCTCAGATCGATGCGCAAAAATCAATCGGGGAGATTAAATGCATGTTTCAGCTTCAGTTCTGTTTAAAAGATCAATATTCATACTTTATGAGACCATGGCTTTAGATGGCGCACATGCCTCTATTCCGTGTAACCTGTGAGTCTCTTTTTAAAGTGGTAACTGGAGGATGAGGATTATTTACCACCTCTGATCAGTGTGGAGTGGAAATGGAAGCCTGTGAGCATCACAGAAATTATCTTTATCGACACTGAATGCTTTTAGTCCACAAGAAAAACAGCGAGACACCAAAGAACAAATAATGAAAAACTGAAATGTCTGATGAGAACACCAGGATTTTTTTAACTCGTTAAGGCATCAAAAATCACCACTACTATCTCCAATGCATTAGATTTCAGGACTTTATTGTAAAGGTAGACACACTCCAACACACAAACTGCTCCCTGATTAGTGTCACAGTTCTCAAATGGGGGAAAAAGGTGCATGAGTCACACAGTCTTTCACTCGAGTCACAATGAGGAAAATAGAAACGTGTTTAGCATCGTCTCGCAGTTCAAAAAGCAGATACGCAAGGTAGCAGTGCTCTAAAACTCATCACACAGCACGATTTAAGCCTCCCTAGGAAAAATAAGTGAGGATCAGCCAAGAGATCGGCTTTAATCTTGAGAGGATGTTTTTGCTGGAGAGCTCTCTCCAACAGGCAGTGCAGCACTACCTCGATATAAAGTAAATGTGCAAATAAAACAAAGAAGGAAGAGCTTAAATAAAGGGAAGTTCTACTGTGCAAAATAAAAGCTCAGGTGTACATTCTACATTTTCACACTTCAGCATAATAAGGTTTCGCTTGTGGAGCCACTCCAACTAAAGAAGCCAACTTTCAACACCAAGCAGGAGGTTTCTCTTCTATCAGCACTGAGGAGGAATTGGCAAAAGGAAGGAATACGTGTGACCGTGACATGACTACTTGTTGGAACCACAATGAAAGGAGGTTGGTGGAAAAGGTGTCCGTCTCGCCGGTGCCTGTGACCTGGGGTTCTACTTCGGTTTGGCTTCGTCACTGAAATATCTGCTGCTGCTGCTGCTTCCCTCAGAGGAACGTCACATTCTGCTCGGCTTCCTCCCGACTTCCTAACCGTCACGGAGCAGATCCTCACGCCTCCAGCTCCAGGCCCAAACCCAGTTTGTGGCCGCCTGCGTTGATGTTCTTCCCATCCACTAACGCTGAGAGGATGAGTTTCATCCCTGGAACCAGTTTTTAGGTTGTTAAGAGGTGGTCTACTATGTTTACGGGGTGTCTGCAGCTGTTAGTATATCTATGATTATTATATATGAGATCACTCTTACCAGGCCGCAGAGTCTGCGTGTATCCAATCCCTACCAAGCTGGCATTATTCACTTTAGCCTGAAGAAAAGGAAACACATTTTATTTCCTCCTGTTGGCTCACACAAACCCGTCACACTGGTAAATTTACTTTAAAAAATCTGCTAAAAATACATTAAAGTACTCGGGACAAGCTGGTGAAAAAAGCCAGCTTGGTACTCGGCTAAAAAAAACACGTTGAGAAAAAAGCTCATGGGACAAACATGCAAAGCCTCGTCAATCAGGTCACCTTCTGTTTCACAGCAAACACGGGCTGTTTTTCCTCAGGCACTCACCGATATGGAGGCACTGGAGTCCAACTGGTACTTAGCAGCGATTCCAAAGCGAGTGCCGTTGCTGCCCGCGGACCAGGCCAGGTTCACCGCAGTCTCCAGCTGATCGTTGACTTTCTGATAAATGGACCCACCGAACTCAGCACCATCGTTTCTGAAGGAGAGCGACAACGTGTCAAGACTTGCTTTATTTGAACAAGTTGTGTTTGTGTGCAGAAGGCTCTGTTTCTGCTGCATTCAAATATTTGTTCTGTTAACACATACACGTTGGTGTGCAGCTGGAAGTCTCCAGTCTTGTAACCAACGGCAAAGTTGCTCTGAGCCATCTTGGACTTTGCCGAGTCGAAGGTCATCTGGTAGCCTGCCAGCCATCCCTCGTATCCAGCCACTCCCGCTGCGTGGATAGTTGGACCGGCAAAATCTAAATCTACATCCACACCCACATTCACGTACTCCCTCTTGTAAGCTGTCTTGACCTTGCCACTCTTTTTTCTGTAAGATTGAAGGGAAAAAAATGAAGAAAAACAACAACAATTTTTTCACAGTGCGCTTATATCCCACTTGGTACTTACCCAGTGTTTGGTGAGAATGTGGTGTCAAATGTGAGTTTCAGCCCCTTGGTGATCTGGAGAGAAAGAGTTGGCGGATCAGTCGCATTCGATTCAGCGAGGCTAACTGAGATTTCGATGTCTTCTGAACTTTACCTGATCCTCCACACAGATCTCTGTGCCCAGTGTGTTTTCCGTGGTCCACTTCTCTGTGAAAGTCAGCCCGTATTCAGCCCACTTGTATTTGGTTTCAAGAGCACCAGTGACCTTGCTGGTGTCTACGTTGGAGGAGCCTGATGTTTTGAATTCCTGAGTAGAATAAAAGAAGTTTATCACGGCTGAAGAAAGTGAAATAAGTAAACATTCATATCACTTGTTGAAACACATTTGGATAACAGACCAGCTGATTCTGTCATAGGTTGTGGCATTCAGCGAGGCCTTTCTACACCAGTTGACATACACAGAAATAACTTTCACTTTGGGTGGATGGTAACAGTGTAAAACTCACCACTCCACTTGAAGACTTGGTCTTCACATCAAGCTTAACCAGCCCAAAACCTGCAAAAGACAGCGACGGTGAGTGACTACTTCCTGGTTTTGCCAAATGCATGTGGAGCTGCAGGTCTGTCTTCTGCAGGTCACCGAAGACAAACACACACAAATACACACTTAGAAAAAGGCCTTTTAACTTGCTTCCAGTTACCATATCCCTTATTGAAGATGTCCTTCGCCGATTTTCCCAGGTCTGCGTAAGTTGGAGGAACTGCCATTGTACCTGCACCCAAAAACACACAATTAATTATTCAACTGTTGACAAAGCTGAAATATTACTTAGAATTCATCCACAAACAGAGATGCAACACCTGGACGATGATGAAAATACATTTATCAAAAAAATATTGCTCATCCAGTCAAACATTTGATGATCACTGAAATGAAAAGTGACATTGTGAGGACATTTTTGTCCATATCCCCACCATCTGTCTCAGGGTCATGTGGTCTACTGTGCGTGCGGGCAGCAGTCACGCCTTCTCATTGTCAAGGTTAAACCGGTGGCTCAGGCACTTCACTACCTGCCTGCAGTGACCATTAAGTGTTAATGTTAAAGCACAACAACGCCTGGCGCAAATGCAGCTTGATGTGTTGGTATATTAAGTCAAGCTGTATCGAGAAAGTGGTTGTAAATTTCACACAACGAACGTTTAAATGGCAGCAGTTTGAAAAATAAATGAATGTACATGAGAGAGGAAAGACAATTCCAAAGACTTCACCGGTGTTTTTGTGATCAATTTGTCTTTATTTTCCTACAAAACCGTGCAAAAATATTCCACCAGGAGAGGAAATTTCGCAATGTCGCTGACGCCTGTTAATGTATTGTGAGAGTCTGACCACACGAGTGAGGTAGGGGGCGTAAATAAGCTAGCAAATCATAAAACCGACCGCCGAGTCGCTGAAATTCCCACAGTCACCGAGTGAATAACCTGAGTCGTTACACAGCCAATCACTCACCGGTAATTACTGCTCTTGGTTATGTAGTTGTCAACTTGTTGGGTCAGTAATGAGGCGGAATAAGCGAGGGAAGCCGGTGTAGGACGATATGGAGGAGAGACACCGCAACAAACACCCTCCTGACCTCGGCGCCGCAGGACCCCTCGTTTAGCTGTACGACTTGGTGCCTGACTGAAAACGGACAGAGCTCACTGGGTTTTTGCTCGACGTCACAAAAGTAAAGCATTTATTCTGAAAGGTTAGACCTTAAAATATGAAGATTTATATTCAAAATAAACCATGTTTATGGGTCACATTTGCGCTTTGTGCACAAAGGCAAGTGAGAGACCTCTAAATCACCATGGAAACGAATAAGCTAATGTAACGTTAAAAACGTAGGTTGCGTAAGTTTTTCCTTTTTTTCTTTAGACAAAGAAATACGAATTTATTCAAATTATGGTGTGTTGCTTACGACGAATTCATGGAATTCAGAAATATTTTAAATTTATTATTATTATAAGACAAATCTTTGCCGTGCAAGTTAAACTGCTCCACCTGCTGAGTGATGGTTAACCAAATGAGGAAATTAACTTCAAGCATCAGTTTTCAAACAGTGCAACTATGAGTAAAATGATTGATTTGTCGTGAGATTATTAAGCTTCACAGAAAAAAGGATAAATGTAGAAAAAAAAGCTTGATTTCACTTCTTTATTAATGGAAATGATGAGCGAGACAAGAAACAAGTACTGAGGCTTTGCAGTAGCACAAGAACACGACATTCCTCCCTCATAGATCAGACTGTCAACATAATTCAAAGTAACCCTGTTTCTGACATGCTGCATAAACCAATCAGTGATCTGCTCCTCCAGTGGCAGGTTTCAGTCAATAAAAACGCAGACAGCAACCTGAAATCAACATGACACTCAAAATAGCACATTGTGTTTCAAACAATACATAGTTCAAAGCAACTGTAAACATATTTCTTCCTGTGCATGTTGCTGTAACTTTGTATACATAATATAAAAATACCTGTTGACATTTATAAAATGAAATAAATTAATATAAACAAATACATACAAATTGAAAGGGCTCTGTTTACTACAGATTCATGTCGACGGGTTCCTATCAGGAAAAATTCGGAGTACTTGGTCTTACTTACACTGTATGATGAGACTGAAAATACAAGTATCATACATACTTTTGATGGTAAACATGAAATATTTGGGACATTTATACACATTGGAACTTATCATGGTAACACTAAAGGTAATTGGCAAATGGAATATTATTTAAGACAGCTGGAAGTCTTTTTGGCTGATGTGACATCATCTTGAAGGTTTTCTCTTGATGGTCTTGTCAGGAAATAATGCCAACAACAGAAACGATCGAGTGTTTGCAACAGATGATCACATAATGATTCACCATTTTCTCTTAGTGTATAGTAATATTGTCTAAACAAATGTTTCTTGAGGAATGCAGCAGGTTTTCATGACATCTGTTTGGATCTAACCCTATTGCTTTGTCGGTAGTCTGTTATTAAATGAATCACAAAGTGACAGGCCGGATAAAGATCTAAATCTCAGTAATGATCAGGTACTTTAATTGCACAGAAAAATGGCAGACTGCAGTTAAGAACTAGCTGTAGCACCACCTGAGAGGCTTTTGATGAGGCTTTCTGTAAGTATGTGCAATCCAAATACATGACAATGACTTTAATCTAGCCTAAACGATACCAAAAATGCATTTGATGCTACGGAACATTTACTCAGAAAAAATAAATAAGAAACCACAACCTGCCTCCAAAAACAGTAACATAATCAGTTTTTTCACAGATAAGGTTTTGTGTTCTATCAACCTAAAAATGCAGATCTGGGACGAAGGCTAAGTCCCAAACTAGGGGGGGCATGGCTCTGTGTATCCCATCAGGCCGCTGTGCTGACGGGATCACAGGATGCCGCACACAGCCTCAGTTGGCAACTTGACAAAGCAGGACGAAGCGGCACAGGCTGAAAACGTGTCCGTCACACCTCCGCATTATCCAATCAGCCTCCTCATCACAGCAGGCCGAGAGAAGGGCCAGCAGTACTCGTTCGGGACGGGGCCGTTGACGTTGCACTCGAAGAAGGAGAACATGGGGAACCAGATGCGGGCTCGTCGACTCTGCTGGTAGGCCCGGGTGTTGGCGAGGGTGTGGTAGTACAGGAAGAGTCTGGTGGTGATGTAGAAGGCGATGAACACGTCGATGGAGTAGTGTTCATGGGCGGCCAGGATGAAGAAGATCCCGAACAGATTGAGGACCCAGGACAGGGTGTGGATGAAGTTCCAGCTTCGTGGAGTGTCTGAGGGGAGATGAGAAAACGTCAGAGTGAAAAACGCTCAAAATGTTATGAAATGTTGAACTAAAAACTGACTTTTTTTTTTTTTTTTTTACTATGGACGAGATTTCACAAAAAGTGCATCAGTACCGCAGAAGGCCACAGGATGGCAGCACAGGGACATTGTTTCCAGATATGGCTGCACTGTCTCTTGCCTGATTTACTACTTTACCCCCTGATGTCATACTTTTTAATAACAGCTCATAATTTCTTTTCATGATGTTAACTCAGAGAGAACCTGGCAGCCACTCTGACATTTTAAAGGTTATTCATGTCTTTATTAAGCCTCTATCCAATTTTCAGAGGCACTCCAGTGGTTTGAGACTCTTAAGTTGCCAAATCATGTGAAATACTTGTACATATTGCTGAATCAATACAAATAATACAAATTGAGGAGGACGTTTATAGAAACTAGGCCAGAAATTCAGTCAAAATATATCTGTGGAAGCATTCTGTGTGTTATCTCCATATTTTTCGTAACCTTAAGGAGTTCAGGCAGACTTTAGGGATTTAATTAAACTCTTCTCACACTCTGTGACGAAGAAGTTGAGCATGGTGAGGACAACTGTGTGGCCGCTGAACATGTAGTCGCCACACGTATGCACTCCCGTTAGGGTCATCCCAAAGCCGCTCCAGATGGCCACGGCTCGCTGCAGTTTGGCCCACATGTCGCCGTATATCTGGAAGGAGAGAAGTGCAGAAATGGTTCGTGCTGCAGTCTTTCAGGGGGATACAAACGTTTAAAGAAATAAACGGTTTGTCACTCGTTACCTTTCCTGAGCACTGGAGGTGCTGTCCTGGCACAGACAGCGACGTGACGAACATGGTGATGCAGCGGAGCATGAACACCGTCCCCATGAGGCTGCACAGCCGCCGCAAAAGGATGGACCTGCACGTGACGCGGACACAATCAACCCCCTCGGTTTGAACACAACGCTGCACCGCGTGCATGTGAATGTAAAGACGAACGACGCCCCCGACGGGACCCCCACCTGTGTTTGTGTAGCAGCAAAACCAGAACCCAGATGTTGCAGAGGATCACGCCACAGGCTTCGGCCATGGCGAAGGCCCACGGTATTCTAGGCACACTGTGGGAAAGAACAACATCGGGGCTGAATCAGCAAGTCAATCAACCAATCAACTGAAAAATGCTCCTCTAATCAGCTTGAGATCATTTACCAGACGATAATAAAGGTAGAAAATCATGTCAGTGTTTCGAATGGATCATTTTGCTTGCATTTCTGTCCAAAAAGTGATTTAAAATCAACCAGATGAATGTTAACAATGACGGTTGAGTCATTTTGAAATGAGTAATGTCTCCAAAAAGCTTCCATATTTGTGTCCTCGTCCTCCTGGTGGACTCAGACAATTGGACACATCTGTGCAGCTGTAAACACTCAGGCTGCCTCCTTCCACTGCCAAACACAAACAAGACAAACCACTAGGAATGATCACTTAATGCACCAAGATAATGCACCTGAGCTGTTAATATCATTACCAGATTGAGGAGACATTACAAAACATTAGTAACCTGAACAGCTTGGCTCAGCGTATTCCATCTCTGTGAATACAGAGAGGTAATTTGACCAACTCAGCTCTCCAAGTGAGCCAAGAAAATTCCACAAAAAGCTCAAAGCTGCTCATAAACAAACCGGTCTCACTTCAAAGTAGGTCACTTCAAGAAAAAAGAAAAAAAGAAAAACTCAAAGATCTCTTTGAGCCACAGCGAGTCCATCAGGAGTACGTGAGGACAATAATAGAAACATGCGAGGAGGAAGTAGGGCAGTTATAATGTCCACCATCTGGTGCGATACTCTGACAGTCGATAAAAATTTATATCTGTGTTTCGCTCAGTCGGAGGCACTCAGCTCCTGATTAATGGTGGAGCTCGGCCATGATAAGACTGAAGAGGTGTCTTGGGAGGGAGGCCACACTCACCTATCTAAGAAAATATCTGGCAGTGGAGGGTATGTTCGCATGTCGGGCACCCTCTCGTGCACTATGACCATGACGAAGGACGTGAAGCCGAACACGAACACCACGTAAATAGAGCTCAGCACCGTCTTCCAGTACTCGGGATCGAGGCGCCTCATCTGCTGCTTGTACTTTCCGTTGGTGTACTGGTGGTACTCCTCGCCCACCGGAGCCGTGTCCGTGTTGTCACAGTCCCGGCCCGGGTCCCCGTTGCACAGCCAGTCCAGGCTGCCCCCGGAGCCCGTGGGGGAGTGGCCGTCGAAGGGGAGGCCCAGCTCCTCCAACACGTCAATGTTCTGCTTCTGGAGCTTGCGGATGGACACCATCAGGCGCTTGATGTCGCCCAGCACCTTGAGCTCCAGGGGCGGCGAGCGGAGGTCGTACTCGCTGAGGGCGAGCAGGCTGGTGCCGTCCAGCCGGTGCTTGTTGCACAGCAGGTCCACATAGTCGCAGAAGCCCTCCTCTCTCAGCCACTTGGCAACGTGTTTGGGCGTCCAGCGGCGGACGCTCAGCTGGATCATTTCCTTCACACTCTAAAGGCTGAACAGAGAAACCATTGACATGATTAGGAGTAACTCAAACTAAGTGAACGCCCTCCAACACTGGCATCAGTTTCCTTAATGACTTCCTCACCAGCAGCAATCCTAAAGAGAAGTAAGTACTTCTTTTTCTACTGAATCAGCGATAAGAACAGCAAACAAACCACGCAAGTCTGCAACGTCGACGGAAAAGGAACCGACTTCACGGCAAAAATGATGTGATACACGAGTTTAAAGTTATTCCTGAGCTACAAGGGAGAGGCTGAACATTCACAAGTTGAGCAACTGGATGAGGCAACTGCAGCCAAGAATTGTATGAGTAAAGTTTACTTAGTGGAAACCAAACCCTGAAATTACACATGAAGGAGCAGTGACGCCTCCCAGGTTAGACAGGCGGCAAAGAAGTCTGATTCATTGAATGATCAAAAATTACATTCCCTTCCATTACAAATTACAACAACTTAGTATTCATAGGTACCTGAGGATGTTTAGTTCAAATCAGTTCAGAGTCATTATCTCATAAATTTTTGTTCAAGTTCAAATAAACAAAGTTTATTCACTCTCGATTTGAAGAGAAGCACACACAGAGTTTTAGCCGTGACTGAATGTCAAAAGTTGAAGAGCCCAGGGTTGCACCACAGTGGAGAGCGACAGTTAGCATACTTGCATTTCCTCTGACCGTTTTACCATCTCAGTGTGATTCTGAATGAGTGATATATTTATTAATATGCCTCTTGTTGGATTTTAGACGTTCTAATGTCCTCATAAGTCTCACTGTGGTCGAATGCAGAGGAAACCCTCGTCACTGTTATCAAAGCTGTCGTGGAAATACTGATAATAAAGTGGATATAGACCACATGGGTATTTTGAAAGTCAATTTTGAACAGTCATATGAGCGGTTTGATGTTGTCATTAGACATGGTGACATTAGACAACGTTAATTTCTGTCCAGAGTGTGCAAAGTTTTTTTATACTGTCAGATATTCAGCTTTGGTTCAGATCTTCCTGACAACAGCAGTTTATTTCAAAGTGAGCATGAGTGCTGAGATAGAGTGACAGCCTAAAATAATAAACTCAATGAACAGATTCCTGGAAACTTTCAAACTAAAAAACATTTTCCATCCTGCTGTTACTCTATTGTTTTGTCTTTTGGACTTATTCAAATTGACTTAAACACTTTCCATAATTGCCAACATGATTATTCTGGTGTATGGTTGCCTACATGCAGAGAGCAGCTAAATACATCAACCCATGAGAGCATGACTTCAATTTTGGTTTCAACCATTCACAAAACAGCTGAGAATCTCCTGAATAAAGACCACCCACCTGTAATACTAACCCCCAGTTTTTGTAGCAAACCAGAAGGACAATGGACAGAAGCTGTAAACCCTGTAAACCCTGCTCACCTGTGACTGCGTTTCCCGTGATATCTAGCCAGTGTACTCGCATGTGGACACATACATGCTCATGATTAACGTGACACCAAACCAACGCATCCTCCCCTCTCATAGCAAACCCTGCCCAGGAGGCTAATTCAGCCCGAGCGCTAGTTAGCCTGTTAGCCGCCGCTAGCTTCATCAATGTGTGCTGGATTGCGCTCACTCACCCGGTCTGAGATGTAACAGGAGACGACACAGTGGTTGTTATTAGGCTACTTTACTAAAAAGCATCTCGCGGGGATAGTCACAAACCGTAGGGGCGCTAAATGCAGTGATAACGCGGGCCTGTGGGTTATCATTTCGCCCAGGCTTCGCGCTGCTGGCTAGCATTACTGTTGTCAACACTGAACAGTAATGTTTAGAGAAGCCGCGCACGTTGAAGGAAAAGGCTGCCTCCTCCTGGAGGTTCTAAACAACAGCGACATCCGGTGGTGAACTTTTGTCACTGCGTCGTCTGTACAGCCTGTGGTTTGCTTTGTTGTGAACAAATCACCTCGTTTTTTATTCTATGTGACACATAAAATACAAATCCTGTCTGGATAAGGAGAAAAAAAGTACTTGAGAAAGATTTAAAGCCGTGCAACTGACCGATATTCAAAATGTAGGTCAGTGTTTTAATTTTAGACCAGAACACCTGTTCCTGTCCATAACAAGTGAAGCCTCAATAAAGTCTGAAAATAAGTGTTGCGAGGAGAAATGAATGGATTGAGAGTAGCATTTTGTGGCTTAATATTCAGACTGCATTGAGTGATTTGCAGGAAAAAAAATCGAACAATGTCTCAAACAAATGTTTCTATAAAGGAGCTGGAAAGGATTTTATATGGAGGGGAAAGGTTTGGGAACCATGCAGATGAAGTTTGGCCTAACCTGTACATTGGGGACATGTAAGTCTCAACAATAAAACCGGCAGCACAATGTGTGTCCTTGTTGCGACTGTGAGCGTTTCTGCTGTCCGCAGGTCAGTGGCGAACGATCGCTACAGCCTGTGGAAGCTGGGAATCACTCATGTGGTTAACGCAGCTCATGGGCGGATGTGCTGTCAAGGGAGTCATGACTTCTATGGATCCACAGTGGATTATTATGGAGTTCCTGCTGATGACTCACCATCTTTTGACCTGTCTCGCTATTTCTTTGCCTCCGCCGAGTACATTCAGAAAGCACTCGACTCGGCCGCCGGTAAATGCACATCGTGTTGCCTGAATGTCAGACGTCTCGTCGGGTCCCTCATCTTTACCCAGAATCCAAAAAAAAAAACATCCTCACATTCACAGCTTGTTTCATGACTTTTTCTTTCCCTCCTCTGCAGCTCGAGTCTTAGTGCACTGCGCGGTCGGCGTGAGCAGATCTGCCTCCCTGGTCCTCGCCTACCTCATGATCCACCATCACTACACCCTGCTGGAGGCCATCGCGAAGGTCAAAGAGCACCGGTGGATTTTCCCAAACAGAGGCTTCCTCAAACAGCTTCGTGCTTTGGATGAGAAACTGCACGGCAACTCGTGACCTCACGAACCTTCTGACACTCTCGCAGGTTTTTTCCTCCGAATACATTAAATCCCAGTTTAATCAGCTTGTTTGCCAAACGCTGTTGAATCAAAGGTATCTGACTCTGGAGCGCTGTTTAATGTGAGTCATGCTGCCTGTTTACACGTTATTGATTCTCATCTTAATAAGCGATCAGTGGAGTCAACTCACCCTCAGGCAGAATCAATCTCTAAGACTGAGCATGTGAGCGGGCTACCGATTCAAACCTTTGTTTATTCGCTTGTTTTTACTTCTTTGTTGTGGTTTACTTTCGCTTGTTTCTTGTCAGTGGAGGCTGCCAGAGATGCTTTACAGAGAACACGCTTAAAATGTCAACAGTTTGTTGTCACTGAGTGACCTGACAGCCTGACAGTCATTTGAATATTAAGTTGTTTTCCTCCCACATCTGGTAAATCAGACTTCAACGCTTTTTGACATTAAACTGCCTGAAACTGAGTTTTGTTCTGTTTGAGGGAAACACTTTGACTAAAAAGCCTTAAAAAGGAGCTTCTTAACCTGAGAGAGTGTTTCTGCAGTGACGACAAACAGGTGGCTGCACCGACGCTTTTCCGACTTGACCACAACAATTCCACCGGTAGTTATGGATTCATTTCATGAACCCATCTGGAGGGATTTTGTCCCATTTCACACACGCAGCTACACACCGTGCTGCGGGTTCATCGATAAACAGAAGCTGCACTTTAAATAATCGATCAATAACCGTCTCCGGGTCAAAAACCACCCGGAGACAAGTATCGACTGGTTTTGTATGCAACATCAGTGCTGGCATTTCACAACACATCATTGTGCTCACATCTTACATACACACTCATGACCCTGAGAGAAGAGAAGTCATTACATTTCATGGTGTAACAGAGAAGTTAATTGGGTTTTTCTTCCATTTAAGGGCTTAAAATGGGTGAAATTGACCTGCAAGGTAATAAAAGAGTTAAAAGAGACATTTGCTCTGTGTGGGGGCCTTTTAATGTCACGTGCAGCCAACAGCAAAGCTTCATTTTTTCTCCCCTTTTTTCACAGTTTCCTCTCACAAGATATTCGTGTCACAGTGGTAAACTAGCTGCATGAAGCCATTAGGGTCTAAAATGCTGAATTACAGCGGACTTCCTGTCACCCAGTATAAGCAACGCACTTAAACATTTTGTCCGTAATTACATCCAATTATCACTGCTTTATAGAATGATTCATCACCGTTTGAGGCTTATTAAATTAGAGTCCCGCAGCGGTGTGAAAAGCAGAGCCCGGCCCGTGCTGTTTGTCGTGCTGCCCTCCGCCCGAGTAAGACTACACGCTAAGTTAGGCACTAAATTGGGTAACTGTCCGGCGACAGCAGATAAACACCTGCTGGTGCAGATCATCCTGAGCAGGAGAACGACAGGAACCGCTCTAAAACCACCGACGTTCGCGGCAGAAATCGATCCCAGACGAGGGACTTTGGAGTGAAAAATGTCAGCCCTGAAAGCCAAAAGAAAAGAGTATCTGACTGTGAAGGATCTGCAGAAGCTTCTGGACTCCTGCAAACTGCACTTGCATCAAATTGACGAAGTGTGGCCAAACATTTTCATAGGAAACGTGTAAGTATTCATTTTTTTACCCCCAAAACCTCATGAGCTTCTTTTGCAACAGAAATGACACTTGTTAAAGAGTTTCCAGAGGTTTTCCCTCTTCTCTAACTTCTCCCACATGTTGTTTCATTGTGACATTACTCATTGTGCTGTCGTGCCTCAGCCGTCGTATAAGCCTTGAACCTTTCTTTGTCTCTTTGTCTTGCTAGGGCAGTAGCCCAAAACAAGACTGCCTTGGTGAAATTAGGTATAACTCATGTGTTAAACGCTGCCCACTCCAAGCGGGGCAGCGTAGGGAACCAAAGCTTTTATGGCAACGACTTTGTGTATTGTGGCATTCCAGCAGATGACTCGACACACTTCGATCTGGATGTTTACTTCCAGCCTGCTGCTGAATTCATTCACAAAGCTCTGAAGTCGCCGGACGGTAAGAGTCTCTCTCGGCTTCTGTCTCACTGAGATTAAACGTATCACTCTCACTGTTCACATTGTATGCGTGCCACGTACTTTATCCAGCAAATCTGCTCCTAATCTCCCATCACGTCGTCCTTTCAATGTCACCCGTCACCCCGATGTAACACAGCTTGTAATGGTATGTAAGTATATTTTCAGCCGGCAGTAATTATAAGAGTCTTACCTTGGAGAATGTAAGTCTATAATGTGGCCATGGCTCCTTTCAAAGAAGCTATCAAGCAGAGGACGAGTTCGGATTAAAGAGACAGTTGGGGCCCGCTCTGCAAAGGGACCTTAAATGAACAAAGACAATGAATTGTGGGCACTATTTTTAGCCCACAGCAGGGAAAAAGAAAAGGCCACAGCGTGAGACGGGCAGTCATGTATGATATTAATAAGACTGGGACCTCTCACTAATCCTCCCCTCACATCCCCTCTCCTGCCTCCATCTGGTCTCCTCCTTCAGGGAAAGTTCTGGTGCACTGCATCATGGGAATGAGCCGGTCCTCGACCTTGGTGCTCGCCTACCTCATGATCTACCGCCACCTCCCGCTCCAGCAGGCCCTGCAGAAGCTGGTCCAGAAGCGGGCCATCTACCCCAACCGCAACTTCCTGGCTCTGCTGCTGGACCTGGACCTGCAGCTGATGAAGAAGAAGAAGAAGAAAACCTGCCAGATCTTGTAACCGGGAGTGTGCGGTCACGGTGGTCACGGTCAATCTGGTGGTCCAGCAGCTGATTTAGAGGTCAGAAGGTCACGAGGTCGAGTTGGAGAGAGTGAAGCAGCTCTGAAGTTGGATAAATCAGGTCTAGAAACTCGATCGACAGACAGAAAATTACACTTTTGACAGACTCAGTTTAGCATCAAACATCTCAGGATGACCTTTCACACCTCAAACCGAGCTTTCGATCTTCTTCTGCTAAATATTAACATGTCAACACAATGCTGACTTGTAAAGGTGCTCATCTGTATATCGCTGAGGCAAAGGTAAAGT
The DNA here is from genome assembly GCA_032274765.1 of Malacoctenus tetranemus. Lineage (NCBI taxonomy): Eukaryota > Metazoa > Chordata > Actinopteri > Blenniiformes > Labrisomidae > Malacoctenus > Malacoctenus tetranemus. The sequence goes on along the minus strand of JAUESF010000088.1, from coordinate 7,039,956 downwards.
CGCACTTTTCTTTTTAGTGCGATTAATCGATCGTTATTCCTTTTCTTTGCATCGTTTTAGCATGCTAACATGTTGAGCTGCTCCTCCTGGAAGACGTCGCTCCGACACACATGTTGAGCTGCGTCGTTGACGAGTGTAAACGTTTTCGGGTCGGCGTGTTAACATACGCTTACACATGTTTCGCCTTCATGTAATTGCGCAGCTGAGCCCTGAGAACAGCTGATGATGCACGCCACAGATTGCTCAATCTGGTGCGCAGCTGAGCCTGAAAACCTGCAGCAACAGCGACGCGTTAACAGTCAGGTTTGTCCTTCTAGCGCCACCTTCAGGTGAAGTTCTGTATTTTTTTAACCTCATGAAGATGCAGGAGATTTTGTACATCTGTGGTGTCAGCGTTTCATCAACCTGTAATGTTGTAATGTAACAAAAGGTCTTAATGGCAACACAGCAGAGGATTTTCACACCAGACGTGATACGAACAACAAAAAACGAATGATATCACGATTTTCTGGTTGTTTATATGTTAAATCTTCTCTTTACCTCTCAATCATGTATCGTTTTTCTTTAGTGTCTCACTGTGCGTCGCTGCAGAATGGACCAAAATCATCATATTTCAGTGAACTCTGGAGCTGACGAGACGGGAATCAATCCGCAGCGTCTGTCCGACACGTCGCGGATCACAGAGTGGAATTCCTTTGGTGTGTTTGTCGAATCAATCACTGCCGAGCATCAGAGGGTTTCGTGTCTTTTGATTGTCAAAGAACCAACTTGTGGAAAACAATTAGAAGTGTCAGACGTGCACAGAGGGGGGCTGGAGCGAGCTGGGGAGCACATTTACCTGCTGCAACAAGCCACAAGTAACAAGTTCCACCTGGTTTACAGACGTCTGTCACAATCTTGCCTGACAAGAACATGATGTTCACTCGTCTGAACACGATGACTCGGCAGTATGTGAACGATTACACAAAGTCACATCCCATAAAAAGAAATTTTGTACATTTTGCAAATAAATGCTTGTTCTGTTGTTACGTATTCAGATTTTTCTGTGATGCCGTCTGTTACTTTGGCTGAATTTGACCCGACTTTGATATGACGAAGCAAGGTCGCCCAGCCGAATCCAGCAAAACGTCCAAAGATCAAAACGAAAGTCTGGACCAAACGACCCAAATGTTCCCTCCAACACTTTTCATCATAGTACAAGAATCTCGGTGTCAGATTTCAGGCTCGACTGCAGCAGCACTGATCTAATTTCTTGCTATTGAAAACGCTGTGTCCTCTCCTCCCTCCCGTGCCGGCAGCTCGGGTAACCTTTAAGGAATGCGGGAGATGATGCCAGAATTATTTTGGGCCGGGATTCAGATGTTAAAATAGCAAAAAAGGTTGCAGGGTAGATTACCAAGGAGAACGCACACAGTTGTGCTGCCGACCTACATGTGAGCTCTCGTGCTGAGACCATGAGAAGCAACTTTCCAGGCAAGTGTCGACGAACGTGGTTTTACTACAAATTTATTGCAGGTTTTCTGAGAGGGGGAATAATTTTCAGCACGTTGTGTACATAATCTAAAACTGTGGATTTATCGTGGCGTGTACCTTTAATTTGCAAAGGCAAACGTGTTTACAAAGCACTTTTTAAAATGAGGATGTACTTGTGATGATCCAGCACTGCTTGATGGATTACGATGTTTTCTTCTTTTATTAATTTGCCCACAAATCCAGATGAACCACATCTGAAAAGCCAAAGCGGGGAGTGTAATTCATAAAACCACCGAGAAGAGGCCCCGAGGAGGTAAAAAGCCATTTTTATTTGCCCTCCATGTTAACCGTGGGCATTTTCCCATACATAGCATCTTTAATTACACAGAAGTGGAGCAGGAAGGACAGGTTCGCCTGAGGGGGGGAAGGCTATGAAAGCAGCGCTGCAGCTCAACATGTGCACCAGGGAAATCAGTTCTCTGCCCCTGACTGTGGGAGGGAGGGAAGGGTTGTACTTATAGATCAATGAGGAGGAAGAGGAGCCTCCAGGTACTCTGGGCACATGTTGTACAAAAAAAAAGAAAAGACACACTTCACTCCTCCTTTACGATTCACACGCTCATATGCATGTAGCCTACAGTGGGTCACACACAGCCTTTGTTGCACACGCATGCCGGCGTGTAACAATGCGCGCGCGGAGATGGATGGAGCCGTCATGATGTTTGAGTGCACCTCCATATGCCGCGGCAGCTTAACAAAAGGTCACAGAAACAGATTTGGTCTCAATGACTCATCCCCGCGGACACGACGATGCGTCTCCGAACTCTCACAGCCACATTGTGCCTCCGCACGTGGAGAATGCAAATAGGGGGAAGCGCTGGCGCCTCCGCCGACGGTTTCCCCACCGCAACAATGCACGCACATCACTCGCAGCGTCCCCGGCCTCCAGCACAATCACACACCTGCCTAAATGGATGCTAATGTATACAGTATGCATAGTATAGGTCCCTCTAAAGCGCGGCGTGTAAATTGTGAATGCACAGGTTAGAACTTGCCTGCTGGAAATGAAAAGCTGTTTATGGCAGGTTTGCAGACCCTGAATATCAATTTTCTGTATCTCTGGAGATAAATACATCCAGCAAGTGCTCCGGAGCCGCACATAAAATAATGAGCGCATCAAAAGGTCAGCGTACAATTATGTGATCTTGTGGCCCTTCAACACTGTGGAGTGCATTTATTGGCATAATTACGGTCTATATTTAAAGGCTACAGTCTGTATACTGGATGTTCTAATTGGCGATCCTCCCTATAATCCAACTCTGCATTTATCTCCCAGTGTTTCCAAACACCAATTATGTTTATCGGTCGTTTTCAGCTGCATTATTTGGCTCGTATGTGTAAAACAGATGGGCGCGAACAACCACGTGCGCGCGTCCTTCTTTCTGTAACACTAAATAAGTAATGTAAAGAGTTGCACGCCCTCAGAGTCACTCCACAGAGAAGATTTCTCCGACAATGACCGCGGCTAATCTTGGCGACAGGTTGTAAAAAAAAGCAGGAGTGAAGAATCCAGACATGCCCAGAGGCCTCAGCTGCCTGGCGACGCCCGAGGGGGCAGACGGCAGGTACGAGACCCCTCCAGCCTCCGAGCTCCAGAGGCTCATGTGGACAAAGAAAGGGAGCAGTAACCATCTGGATGAAGTTCAGCCGCGGATCTACATCGGAGACATGTGAGATGGGAACTTTCTTTGTCTTTCATAATAAAAAGTAAAAGCACCACCGAGTCCGTTCAGTGTAATCTGACTGTCTTCATGGGATCTGAAGTCCCAGTGGAAGACACTTTGTCTCCATCTTGAGTCAATCATTGTCCTCATTTGGGGACAGCGTTCACGGGCTTGAACCCGGGACCTCCGCGCTGTGAGACGAGCGCTCGAACCACCACGCGAGCGTTTACCGATCAAACATGTCAAACAAAGTGGGTGGTTACAGTCGTGAAGAGCGCTCACAGTCTGTCCGTGTGATCATGGTGTTTTTTTTCCTCCCTTCCTTTAGGTATGCAGCCAAAGACAAGAGGACACTCCAGGCTCACCACATCACTCATGTGCTTAACGCCGCTGATGGGAAGTTCAACGTGAACACGGGGCCCAGCTTCTACAGAGACACCAAAATCACTTATCATGGAGTGGAAGCTTTTGACATGCCATCCTTTAACTTGAGTCCCTTCTTTTACCCGGCGGCCAATTTCATCAAGAACGCTTTGAGCGCGCCCACAGGTGAGCCGCTCTCACACTGCTCCACGCTTTTTCTTTTTTTTCATCATTTCTTTTTTCAGCACACACTGACTTGGGGAGAGACAAGGCGAGGTACAGGAACATTTGTCAGTCAATTCCCATTACAGCAGCCCCCAGTTGTATTAGTCATTAAAATGCAAATCAAACACTAAACATAATATCAGGCTAATATCTTTCCCCACGGTAATCTTCTCATAAGCTCAGACCTCAGCCAGGAAAATTGGTTTTAAATGGATTGCCCTGGTAATTTGTAAGCAACACTTTTATTGGACATGGAAATTACACAATTATGTTTGTGGCCTGTGCCTGCCTGGCCTGTTATGCAAAGTGAAGTCGGTATCTGACATGACAGTAATAAGATGAGGCCTCCTTCTTCACATGCTGGCTGATCGGGGGCTCCAGTGTGTGGCGGGGCCTACAGTAATCCCCCGCAGAAATACACAGAAGCCAAGACAGTTCAATTACGCGCTCCTCTGCGCCCTAATCCCCGGGCCCGATAAGGAACCGGGGATTACCGTGTGTTGAAACATTTGTTGCAATATTGTTGAAAAACTTTTAGTCGGGGAGTTAGAAGTACTCCTCTCTGTGATGTGCAGGGGTTTTAATCCACGGAGGAGTAACAAATTAGACGTTTAGAATAAAGTTTACCACAATAATCCACTGATTGCATGGCTGCCAACGGAGGCACGGAGGCATGGCGGAGCTCAGAGGTTCAGGGTTGTCGGGGGGGTCGGGGTCTTGTGGTTCTGCAGGGAAGGTGTTCGTCCACTGCGCCATGGGCCTCAGCCGCTCGTCCACCCTGGTCCTGGCCTACCTGATGATCCACGGCAACATGACGCTGGTGGACGCCATCAAAGCGGTCAGCGCCAACAGGAACGTCTCGCCCAACAACGGCTTCCTGGAGCAGCTGCGACAGCTCGACCAGCAGCTGCACTACCAGGGACCGGCGGCCAGCCGCAGCAGCAACGGACGGACTTACTGACGGAGGGACGGAGACCTCCTCCGTCATGGATCAGTGACCCTGACCTGTCAATCAGTTTACTCCTCGGCTACAAGGACCTGCTTTTTATTCCAAGGTCAACCGAGTATTGTTGCCATTGATGTCTGCATCCATTCTTATCGTGGTCAAACTTTTAGGAACTGTAACACTGTAATAAATGGTATGAACTCTGTCTACAATATGGCATTTATCATTTTGTGGCCTAATTAGAACAAAGTAATATTCAACAGTCTGTAAATGGAGAACCAACTGCTCGTAAAAATATGAAGTCTCAATTTTAAACACATTTTGTTGCATTCTGGCCAGCAGTAAATAAAAGCAGCTTCATGTCCAGAAACTGCACGAGTATCTGCTGGGATCAGATGATCAGACAAGAGCGATACGATGACATGGGCACAATTTTCAGAGCTCAAGCGGTTCGATGGTGTGTCTGATGTTTTTGCTTCTGCTCTTGTTTCATACTCAGATCAACAAAAGTTGGCTCAGAATTGTTTTCATTCTCCCAAAGAGTTCAACAAATCTAATGCAAACTTGCCAGCACCCATAAAAACAAATGTTTTGCTACTTGCTAAATATCTTATTGTCGGATTCCCAGTTTAAAACGATGGTCATGCTGGTCTGTTGTGCTGATTAATCAGGACCGGACTCCATATTTAAAAGTCAATAAAACTTGTGCAGTCTGAACTAATGACAGATTGATCCATTTGAACTGGAAGCCCACCCTCCTCGCTCCCCTCAGCACTCCCCTCAGCGCTCCCCTCAGCACTCCCCTCCTCGCTCCCCTCCTCGCTCCCCTCCTCGCTCCCCTCAGCACTCCCCTCCTCGCTCCCCTCAGTGCTCCACCATGTTTGGAATGTCTTGCACTTTTCCAACTGTTGGAGCTGCAGCGACTCCGCGGTTGAATTTGTCACAACAACAAGCAGCCTGGCTTCTATCACAGTCATGCGAGGAATAAATAGTCCGCGCTGCTGCTGCCCAGTCTCTGGTATGTTCAGCTGTCTCGTTCCAGCGGGGTTCAGCCTCTCAACAACACTGATACCCGGCTCAGATGGAAAACAGAGGGAGCCGCACCACTAAGGTTAGAGTTTGCTGTCCTTTCCCGGCGCCTGCCAGTGAGAGAACCAGCAGGAGAGCGCCGACAAACTCTCCAAATTCTCTCCTCCTCATGAAATATAAAGTGTGGATGGAAGTTATCTGCGATCGGCGCGTCGAGCTGAATATAAATTGTGTTAATTATGACGAAAAAGCGCTGAGGTGCAAGCGTCGGGGATGAACTCAGAGGAGGAGCCAAAGTATCAGACACCGCCCACCTGCGATCTGCTCAGCCTTCTGCTGAGGAACAGACGCCCCACTGGAGCTGTCAACGAGGTTTGGCCCAACCTCTACGTCGGACACGCGTAAGTGACATTCTCACTTTGGGGCCCCGCCGCAATATGCTGATCTGATTGTGAAACTGTTGCCGCAAACAAGCCGCGTATTTGGCCAACTGATGGGGGACAAATATAAAATCTGTACATTTGAGTCACCAATGATGCATTTGCAAACATATGCCTCCCAGAGCGATTCGGCGAGCGAGATAATTCGCTGCAAAACCCCGCGCTCCTTGTCATCGTCTCTCGTGTCATTTGCAGGGCTACAGCCCGGGATAAAGGCCTGTTAGAGAGTCTGGAGATAACACATGTGGTGAACGCTGCAGATGGCCCCCAGCATATTGACACTGGGCCATGTTTCTACAAAGACACTGACATACTGTATCACGGAGTGGAGGCAGCAGACTGCAAAGACTTCGACTTGAGCCCGTTCTTCACTGAGACAGCCGACTTCATCCACGCTGCTCTGAGTCACAAAGGTACGAGTGCGTCCCAGACACATCGCACGACACGACCGTGAGGCCCCACCAGGCCCCACCGATCTGTTTGGTCCAATAGTAAAATCTGCCAAAAACTTAAATCTGTTTTTTGTTTCTTGATCCAGGAAAAGTGCTCGTCCACTGCGCTCGAGGGATCAGCCGCTCGGCCGCCCTCGTGCTGGCCTTCCTCATGCTCAGGGAGCGACTCACCCTCGTGGACGCGCTGCAGGTTGTTTGCAGCCACAGAAATATCCTCCCAAACGTCGGGTTTCTGAATCAGCTGCGTCAGCTGGACTCATCCTTGGCCCTGCAGAGGAGGACGCGAGCAGCGAGAGGGACACTTTGTTTTAAATAGATGTTCCACGCTGCAGCACGAGTTGTTTATTGCAAACCGTCTTTTTCACTGTCGATGATTGGAGGCTTTGGCAGATTCAATCATGAGTGACTGGACTGAATAAACTGTGATTGCTCATTCCGCTTGGCATTGAAATCCCATTCATATAGACTTAAATACACTTTTTTAAATTCGTAAAATCACTTTCACAAATCTATTAAGAAGACCTGTCACGAACGAGCTGCCAGCAGCTATTTCCTCTCCCGTCTGCCTCGTTCAGGTGCGCTGGCGTCGTCGAAGGTTCGACGCTCCTGTCTGGACCGAGTGCGAAGCCTTCCGCGCCTTTAATTTGGCCCCACAGCATTCAGACGCAACAAAACAGGCGTCGCGAGACGGAGAACATCTCGTCCCCTCTGGTGGAATCCTGAAAAGCGTCATCGGAAGCGAGGCGGTCTGCCTCCACGCGCCTCCAACAGTCGCTCTTCTTGAAAAGAATCCGTCTCGGCTGTGTGCATTAAACATCTTCAGACCTGATTCAGGCCCCGGCGGCCTGACGTGTTTGCAAAACATAGACCGAAAAAAATTGAAAGAAAAGAGAAACGCAACAGCTTTGAAAACAGTCTGCGGAAAAAAATACTGCAAGCGTGTACTTAAAAAAAAAGAGCTTAAACACCCCCAAAACACGGCTACGGTCTTCGAAACTCGTGTCTAAAACACACACTAATCACTATCAACTGCCAAGACCCCCGCTGTACTCGCACAACACAAAGACTCGGGTGCCTATAAATAAACAATGCTCCACTTACGTATTCACATTTCTCAAAATACTCCGTCTTAACTGCTGCAATCCAGACGCGTACAGTTAAAACTGTGATGCGTCTAAAGAGGCTTGATACGAGATGACAAAAATATGCCAGCGTGGTTCTGAGCATGTATACAGATTCAGGTCAGACTTTGAAACCAGATGAAACACTGAAGCCATCTTAATAAGAGATGCTCTCCCGAGCTCCCTGGGAGAGAGATGCTGTCAAAATAAAAGGAATTGGATATCACAGGTTTAATGATTTCACTGTCAGAATGAATGATGGCGAAGTATGAAGATATGAGGGAAAAATAAAGGAGTCTGATGGTGTGAAAACTCCGTCTGACATGTTAGCAGCTCCATCCAGCCCTTCCTGCAATACAGTCATCATCGCACACTCTCACTTTGGGGCCTCGCCTTCAGATCGCTGAATGGACCATGCATATCATATAATGGCGAATCAAAGACGCGCGCGCCATCCTGTGAAAAACCTCATCTGTCTAACAGTCTGACACATTTCACTTCTCTTCTGGCCCCCGAGAGGCTCCAGGAGACGCAGAACATCCTTAACGGGTGTTGTGAGGCTACGCTTACACGCTTTCTCCCAGCGTCTGAAGATATGCAGAGAGGCTAAGAGAGACTGACACAATTTCAAGGAGTCGCTCGCAACGGCTGAGCAAAAGCTCAGCGCTGCCCTGTTCACTCCAGTGAATATGGGTATCCTTTGGCGGGTGCAAAGTTTGGATAAGCACAGCTTCCTGCCAGCAGCGGAGATTAAAGCCGTGCGTTTAGAAGTGGATGGCGGGGACTGGCTGGGTGGAAGTTTTCCCCACAGGCGCAGAATGTGGCAGCTAAGGTCAGGGGCCCGCCACATCACAGCCCTAAAAATATCCCCAGCATTTGATGCCCGTCACAGAGCAGTTATACAATCTGTGCCCTGACTCCAGCCTGCCAGAACTAAACCTAACCATGTTCTGCCTTGAAGGGCTGCTTCACAACAAGCTGCCAGGATGATGAAAACCAAACTCTCCAGCAGGGAAAACGACGGGCTTCAATCTCTGGGTGAGTGGTGCTGGAGATGCATGTGAAAGAGAAGGACAGAAAAACAACAAAAACAAAAACAACAACAAAAAACAACCTGAAACCGAAGCTTAAACTGTGGCCTGTTCCTCTCCACGGCCGCAGAGAGAAGAAAGTGCGAAGGGAAGAAAAAAGGCAAGTGTGGTTTTTCTTTTTCTCCTTAAGCAAATAAATCATGTGTGAAAGGAAGCCACGGTGAGAAAATGGCTTCTCGCAAGTCGAAGACTGGCAACAAGATAAATGTTACAAAGGCAGCGGAGGAATCCAGTCCAGTGGATGATTATGTCACACCTGGGGGCTATGAGCTGGAGAAAATCCTCAACCGTGGGAGTGTGGCTTACACTCATGTCAACGAGGTGTGGCCTAACGTCTACGTCGGCGACGAGTGAGTAAAAAAAGAGACTTTGAATTACTAAACAGCGAGGAGAAAAACAACAACAACAGAGGATTAAGGTGAGAGTCGCTCTGGTTTCCTGCAGGGAGACTGCGAAGGACAAGTACAACCTGAAGAACAAGGGCATCACACACGTCCTCAACGCTGCAGAGGGGACCTGGAACAACGTGGACACTGGACCCGACTACTACAGCGACATGGACATCGTCTACTACGGTGTGGTGGCGGAGGACGTGCCGGGGTTCAACCTCAGCCAGTATTTCTACTCCGCCACCAAGTTCATTCACGAGACGCTGAGCGACCCTCAAAGTGAGACCGAACAGCCACGACGACGCTCCGACGAAAATCCAACGAGCCTGATCGCTTCTCTCTTTCCCCTCCAGACAAACTGCTGGTGCACTGCGTGATGGGGAGGAGCAGGTCGGCCACGCTCTTCCTCGCGTACCTCATGATCTACCACAGCATGACGGTGGTGGACGCCATCGAGTGCGTGAAGACGCGCAGGCGGATCATTCCCAACTGGGGCTTCCTGAAGCAACTGAGGGAGCTGGACCAGGAGCTCCAGGAGACACGGAGAGGCGGCGCAGAGGAGGGCTGACGGGACGGACGGGACGGACGTCCTCCCGCGGACATGTCCTCGGATCAGCGGGGACAAAAAGGGAGACACGTCAGAGTCGTTTCAAGGCGATCCTTTGACATGAGTCCAAGACATTCGGGTAAAGTCGAGGTCAAGAAGGGGTCAAGTCCCAAGAGAATGAGTTTCTTCCAACTTCCACTGTCCAATCTGCTGAAAATGAAGCACCAATATTTGTGCAAAAGTCCCTTTTGTTCTTCCAAGAATGAACAATCCAGGAATGGTCTCCGCCAACACTTCCAGTTTGGTGAATTTTCAGGCGGCTGAAATCTCAAATGTGATTTTCGACAATTCAGTTTCCTCCGCGTGTCATTTTTTTCTTGTTCTGCAGAGAAAGCGGCTCCGAGGTTCCTCACAGGGCTTCAGAGCCCCGCACTGCTCTCTGCGCCGGCCTTGGCCCACTGACAGCTTCAAATTAAAGGAGAACAATGGGAGTACATGGTCAATCATAATTTATTCTTATGCTAAAATGTACAGCATTTTTAAGTGACTGACAAAAGGAGAAAAGTCATAAATACAAGAATGTCATTCTGTCCGATTTGTGTGCACATAGCCAGGTATTTCCCCCCCGTTCTTACCAGCAACTCTGTACAGGTACAAAGGCTACAAAAGAGCAATATAAACAAAAACACAAGTACAAGTTGCGTTTTACATGCAATCCATTAGCTTAGTTTGGTCTATTCACAGGCTCTATTCTTCTACACTTCGGTAAAATATAAATCCAACATTTTATAAAGATAGAAAACAAATCTACAGATGGAATGAAAACGTAGCTTTAAAGGCATTATGTAAAATATCAACTTTGGACTAAATTTATATTTTCTTTATTGTTATTTCTCGTTATACTCATTTAGTTCTTTTTAAATTCTGCCACACTTCTGGACTTTTTTGAAATGTTTTAGAATTTTTTAGGGTACAAACACTGAGATATGCTTTGTTATTTTTGACAGAAATCAGTCTGCTTTATTAAACAGAAAGCTGCCTCAAGGAGATCAGTTACAAAAGACTTCAGAATTATACATACAGAGCAATAAAACCTCTCAAACCAAACAGAAAAACTGGACTAAGTTTACATTTTTTTACATTATTAGAATTAACAAAATATAGTTTCATCTTTCTCCCTGCGGAGGGAAACCTAATAAAGGCCAGATATTTTTAAAATGGCTTGCTATTAAGCACAACACTTGTACAGTACTACTCAATGCACTGTCACTAACAGAGACTGAAGCATGCTAGTTGTCACTTTACAAAATAAGTACAATAATTTAAATATACAAAGGCATGAGTATAGTACAAACTAATTGTCAGCACTGTTAGACAGGTACACTGAACAGGTTCAAACAGCCACTATTTCCACTTGTAGCAGGCACATTAAATGGCTTCATTTGAGGCTGCTACACGACTGCAAGACCACTGATGAAATCTCTACCTCTGAGCTCTGAACCCGCCCGGCCTAAAGACACATCAGAGACACCAACACTAATTAAATAGATTTTCATCATAACGATGTAAGGCTTCCCATCTGGAGGAACAAAAATACTTTTCAACATTAGCTTCAAAGTTTACTCACTGATGAAAATTTTTGCATTCTTTCCAAGTGCTGCTGCTGGTTTTTAAGTAATAAACAATTTTTTTTAACTCTTTTTTTTCTTTAAAAATAAAAACACACAAAACAAAAGAAAACAAGGCCCGATCAGTGCATCTTTGAACAGCAAAATGCACGAGAGAAGAACCAGCTCAGTCCTGCGGAGAGTTACCGTCTCATAAAAGGACCCTTCAGGGACTGCTTGGACATGCCTGTGTTCATGTAACCATGGTGACCAGCTGGAGTGTACACCATGTTGCCATGTGGTGGAGCCTGCATGGGCTGCTGGGGGTATGGCTGTGTTCCCATCATGCCCATCTGCATAGAGTACTGGGGTGACTGGTTCATATAGGCATGGTTGCCATGGTAGCTGCTGTTCATCATGGGTTGGCTCATGCTGTAGCCGTTCATGGCGTTCAGGGAGGGCATGTTCATGGAGTTGACGTTGTAGGCTGGTGCCGGCATGATGTTCATGCTCATGTTCATGCGTGGCATGGTGGCCAGCGTCCTGGACGGCGCCTGCATGGCGACAGTCTGTGGCGGCCGGGCGTACATCTGCTGCTGGTGGTGCGACAGCGGGGCCGACTTGGAGCGCGCCGAGATGTGAGCCTTGGAGGCCATTTGTGGCTGGATCCGCTGCGAGGGCGGGATGCCCATGTTGCGCTGCAGCACCATGGGTGGTGGCGAGCTGAGATTGGGGGGCGGGGTCATGGTGGCCTGCACCTGCGGGTTGGGGACTCGATGCGAGGTCTGGGACAAGGACACCAGACCAGAGTGCTGCGACGAGAGCGACGGGGTGTTTGCATACGATGTGATGGGGTGGGACGCCGAGTGGTTGAAAGGCAGCGAGTGCGGATGGTCGATGAAGGTGTTGGTGAACTGCTGCAGCTTGGCCAGGCTGAGGCCGGACGACTGGGGGTAGTGGCCGCTCCCGTACTCCCCCTGGTGGTTGATCCTCTCGTAGATGGCAAAGTTCGGGTTGCCAGATTCGGGGATGTCCGCCAGCTGCATGGTGGTGGTGAAGTTGGTGGGGATGGCGCACTGAGCCATCGGCTGCTGCTGGCTGTGCTGACCGTGTTGATTGTGAAGGCTATGCTGAGCGTGCTGATTGTGCTGGCTGAGCTGATTGTGCTGCAGGTGGTGATTGTGGTGGTGACTATGCTGGTTGTGGGGATTGTGTTGACCGTGCTGCGCGAGCTGATTGTGAGGACCGTGCTGATTGTGTTGGCTGTGCTGATTGTGAGGGCCGTGCCTGCTGTGGGAGCTGTGTTGACTATGTTGGCTGTGCTGGCTGCGCTGGCTGTGTTGACTGTGCTGGTTGTGCTGGCTGTTGCTGGGGGGCCGCTCCACCACCACGCAGCCCTGTGGCGACTTGACGTTGCAGTGCGGTGGCGAGCTCAGGCTGTTCTGCTGAATCATCCCGCAGCTGCCGGGGTTAACCGCAGCCATTTGTTGGCTGACGGCGCAGCTGCTTTGGGGCAGTCCACTGGAGGGGATGCTGCCATAGGAGCAGCTGTTCTGGGAGGGGCCCGCCCCGCAGATGCTGCCCCCCATGGTCGAGTCGTAGCTGCTGGGGTTCTCGTAGTTCTCCGTGGTGCTCTCGATGCTGCCCAGATCGCTGAAGCCACTGTCCACCACCTGCTGCGAGTGATCGGACACCGACGGCACGTCCATCATGGGACTCGTCTCCATGTTGTGGAGCGAGGGCACGGAGATGGCGCTGTGGTCGGGGCTGATCTGAGTGTAGCCACTGTCCAGGATGGAGACGGCCGGACTGTTCACGGACCGCACCGACTGGCTGGGATGAGACTGCGCGGAGGAGAGGGGGCTGCTGTGGTCCGACTGGGGGCAGTCATCCAGTGACGTGAGCTGGGGACTCTGGGCCACGTGGGCGAAGGTCTGCAGGTTCCTGCAGGGCTCCTGGCTCTCAACGCAGTCCTGATAAACGCTCTCTCGCTCAGTCTCCTGTGTCAGGGACTGAACAGCTTGGGCCGTCTCTGAGTCAATCTCCGCACAGACGGGGGGATCCTCTCTCAGCACGGGACTGAGTGCCGTCCTCTCTGCAGGAGCAGGAGGCGGGTGATCTGGACGAGGGCTGCTGGGGCTCTCTTCTTCGGACTCGGAGTCTGCCGGGTTATCCGAGTCTATGGCTGCGATTGAAGCGACAGCCGCTGCTTCAGGTGGAGGCGTTGTGTCTGTTGGTGCTACAACAGCATCCTGGATGCATTCGGCTGCAGCAACAGTGGCAGCAGCAGCGGCAGCAGCAACAGCAGCAGTATCAGCAGCAGTGGCAGCAGCAACTGGTTCTTCTTCACTACCCAACGCTGTGGAAACCTGCTGACTCAGCTCAGAGTCATTGTCTTCTTTTGGATCTAAAAAATTTGGGGGGCATTTGGGTGCGTCTCTACAGCTCTGCTCCACCTCTGCTGTGCTGCTCTCAGGTCCTGCTGCTTTTCTGTGACTGTCGTCTTCATCATCGGCATCCTGATCCTCCAACTGAGCCATCTGCTCCTCCTCCTCTTCATCGTTGTTGTTCTGCAGCGATGCTGCACCCTCAGTGCTGTTCTCCACATCTTTGGCTGGCGAGTCCACCTCGTGTTCGCTCTCCTGCGGGTCGTCTTCAGGTGGTTCTGGGGAGTCAACTCTCTCCACCAGCTGAGGGGACACAGCTTCAGGAGACGCGACGGGGGAACACACCGGCGACGCTTCGGGAGAGCTCGACTTCTGGGAACCATGATCACCGGGACTCGGGGGCTCAGAGGGGAGCCTGGCTGGGGTCGTGTCAGGACTAGCCGAGCCTCTGTCTGCTTTGCTGCCCTCGTCTGCGCTGACCATATCCTGGTCTGGTTCGTCTTTTGCTTCCTCGGTTTGAATGTGGTGCTGCTCTGCCTCCATTGGAGTTTCAGGGGGTGTGTAGAGGTTCAACTTGAAGCCCATCTTCCGTTCATTCTTTAGCCTCCATTTAGGAGGGCCGCGTTTCACTCCTTTGGGCCAGCCTTTCTTCCGTTTCAATGGACGAGGTTTGCTGGGTCTCTTTGAGAGAACGTCAGCTCCTGTGTTTCAAAGGAAAACAATGATTTAATCACACATTTAGAACGGCTGTTAAAATGTATTCTGAGAAATATTATCAACAAGATCGTGCACGAGTTCTGCATTTACAACATCAAATGCAAATACCTTCATTCCAGCGATTGCGATTGTCATTCTGTGCATTTCTATCCAGCCTCGGGCGACCTCGCCGCCGTTTCACTGGTATAGTGGGAGTCTTGTCCTTGAGTGTCTCCTCCTCCTCCTCCTCTTCCTCTTCTTCCTCTTCAAGCTCGCCGACTCTGCAGGTGCGCTCCAGCAGGGGCATCGGACGCTCGTCCTCTGAGTTGTCAAACGGCTCGTTCAGGACCTCGGTCGTCTCCGAGATGGTTTCGGTCGTAACGCTGCTGTTGATCCTCTTCCGTCTTCGGCCTCTCTTCTTGAGAACAATGTTTCTCTGAAGCAAAAACAAATGAATCACAGATGAAAACAGGATCATGCTCCCTTCAGAGTGGAGTAGCTCTGCTAAAACTGAGAACTAGGCCACTCGTGGATGACCTCCGTGAGGCTTCTTCACAAAAAAATGAAAAATGTTATAACCACAACGCAAGACTAAATGTTTGAGCAAAGCATCCTAGTGTGGAAAACCACAAATGAGAAAGGCAGAGTAAGCAGAAACCACAGTCTATATTTTACATTCTCCAGTTGTTTCCCACCGGCTGCCTTCGACTTAACCGCTCTCTTCTCCAAAATCCTTCACAAGGAGAATGTGAAATCAATACTGTAACTAATGCACTAAATAAACCCCAACAGCCACTGTCATTCTTTTCTGGTTTCCACACAGTTTTGCTGAAAAACGTTTCCCTGACATCATGCAGCCAGCTGTAATATTATCTCCAGCACAAGGGGGCAGTGCCATATAGATGGAACAGATGTGAGAGCCAAAGAGAAGGGCAGTAAATTAACCATGACCACTGACAATAGTACAAGGTTTAGCCTGCACAGTCTCGACACCAACAGTGAAAACACAATCTATTATCTACAGCTGCAGGCACACAGGGAGGCTACAGATGACAGGAGGAAACCACTGAACCCTACACTGATTTCATGAATATTTATCAAACCTTTCCATCTCGTCCAGGAACACAACATGGTCCTTAATGAGGGAAAACATCTCGACACACATTCGACTCCACTCTGTCCTAAAATAAACCTCCACACGGGAGACTTGCGCAGCGGAAGCATGATTCACATTAACTACCGCTAAAAGTCACCTTTCTCTTGGCTGCGAGCATCGCATGGGCCTTTGTCAGGATGGGTGGTGAGCCATCAGAGCCGTCAGAGTCATCGTCGTCGTCGTCGTCGTCATCGGCCTCGTCATCGCTCGCCTCCTCCAACTGCTGGATGCGCCTGGTCCAGGAAGTTGCGTGGCGGCGTTCGTAGGTCCTGTAGGGAACTTTGCAGTGGACCTTGGTGAGAGGTTGCCGGCTGCCGTGAGTCACCATGTAGCCCTCTCTCTCCTCCTTCTCCCAGCAACTGGCCTGCTCCTTCAGCCGCTCAGCCTGGTAATTAAACAGACAAGACACATTATCTCTGGGAGAGGCACACGCTCGGATTCAGCATCTGAGCAATGAGGCTAATGGGAAAACAAGAGATTGGAATTAACATCATGACAAATGAATCACTGCAGGTTTCTCCAGATAATAAAAGCAACGTCCTGATTGGATGTGTGCCCGTCATGAAGGAAACATTTCTGTTAAGCGACCGTGGAAAGATTGCATTTCATGGAATATTCAGCACTATCAATTATGTAGTGAACTGATTTAGGGCAATTTTGCACAACATTAGATGCCTGCTGACAGCGAGAATGCGTTTCCCATTAATGGCGTCTATTTGAACTCCCCAGCTAATCAAACAGACATCCACTAACAGCACTGCTGGCAAGTGTAAACAAACAACCAGTGTCTGTCTCTTGAACAAAGAAACCTACATCCATCTCAGCCTCTCTCTCCTCCTCAGACAGGACAGCGTTCAGGGTCGTGGAGGGCGTCCAGCGCAGTGCATCTGGGTCCACCTCATTGTGACGAGGGTTCGCCCTCAGCCTGTCCACGTGTCTCTGAATCAATCGCTCTCTACGAATCAACACGATCCTGGGTCAGGGTGAGAAAAAAAGAGAAGGCACACCATTTCAGAGGGGAAGTACGAGCCTTTGTAGACGGGAGGTGATGGGTGGTTAAATATGAGCACAAAGACGAGCTCTTTGGGACAGCAGGTGCTCCATGTCCTTGGGGGTGCTTAACCTGACTTACTTCTGTCAATATTCAGCGGCATTAATGGATATGCTGTTAAAAATACCCGCTGGCCTGGATAAGTCAGACAGCACACAGAAGCAGCAGCACAGGCTGAAGGAGAGCGCGGCTCTGAAACTGACCTGCCATCCTGTCTGTCAATCATGCCGAGCTGCTGGAGAGTAGCGGCGATGTCGTGCGGACACATCCCAGTGGCCCTGCTTATTCCTTTAACACTGATGTGTTTATCTGGGTGCTTATAAAGGTGCTCCAGTATGACACTTTTCCAATATGCCAGGTAGGATAAGCGACCCAGATCTGACAGCGGCTTCTCCGGGGAGCCGGCTTGTCCTTCTTGCCTGGTGAGAAGGTAACCTAAAAAGACACAATTCAAACAAAAAAACAAAATGCTTTAGTCAAGCTCGAGGCTGCTGCAGCAGTTATTTTAGATTGCAACTCAATCCCCTTCACCCCTCCCTCCCTCCCTCCCTCCCTCCCTCCCCTATAGATTATATATTCATGTAGGGATGTGACACCGAACCGTGGCTGGGATTCACCTTCAAATAGTATAAAGGGAGGGAAAAGGCAATCAGCTTTCCACTCCTTCAACCTCTGTCAGAAGCTATGATACATGCTGGCAAGGGCAACAGAGGAGGTTGAAAGAGGGAGTAAAGAGGAAACTAAGCGACCGAGCGAAACAGAGAAGCAGCTGGATGTCATTGCTCACAGGAAACTGCACTAAGGAAAGATAACGAACAAAAAAAAAAGAAAAAAATTAGTACTAATATGTATCTGTGTGTAATTAGTTTTATAGCAGCCCTGTCAAGGGTCATCCATTATGAGCGGCATGAAATTAATTAATGTCTTTTAATGTGCACCCACTACCGAGAACCAAACAAGCAAATCTAATCACCAAACAGTGAACACATAATATTCCAGTAATCACGACAATATTCATTACTAAAGCTAAGAAAAGGAGCCTGCGATAACAAACACACAGCAATGAATATTCAAACAAATTAATTGAAAAAGTAATTTTTCACTGGGTGTCACTTTACAAGTATATAATCATTAATAAAACAAAGCACAGCAGCTACTGTGAGACCTGTGGATCACGAGTTGGAGAAGGTTTTTTCACACACACACACACAAACGCTGTGCTCTCAGAGCTACCTGAGACAAAGTGTTCCTCTAATGCGATCCAATATAACAGAAAATCTTAATCTAAACAACTTCCAGCTCCAAAGCTACATTTTCCAATAAAGCCTTCAAAGAGCTCAGAACTCAGCTGTGTTCAATCTCCCTTAATCCCTGTCTTTGTTATCAGCACACTCTCAATATCACAGATCCTCTCGCATCTCTGTGTCTCAATGGTTCCCAAAGTGAACAGGAAATCAAATGCTCCATTACAGCCCGCCTCCCCGCACTCACTCCTCCTTCTTCTTCTCCTCTTCCTCCTCGCACACAAAGTCGACAAAGAGACAACTCGCGAAAATAATAAAACGCCTATAATGACAAAAAAAAAAATGCCTGCCTAAACACAGGAATCCACTCTAGGCAGCAGCTGTTTTCATAAGTGGACCGCGAGGCTCTAAATATTGTATGTGTCGCATTTACCAGACAAAAACATAAAAGCGGCATCTACGCCTGATCTCAAGTCAGAAAGAGAGAAGTGTCGTTTTTCCCATGGAAAAGGGTTTTTCAGCTGGAGCTGAGGTGAAATGCAGCCGGCCATCCAATAATGTATGCAGCCAGAATGGTATGTTTCTCACTCCTAATCTTCTGTGATTGCTGAAGCACTGTACATGAATGCTCTTGATTAGGCCTCTTCAAAGACTTAACAAAGTAACAGCACCTTGCCACGAGCAGCAAATTCACCCCTTTAATCTGAAATGGTGTGTAAAGACCAATGGAGGAAAAACTGAGTTTAGTGGTCTAAAAAAGCATTAAGGAACTTACTGAAATCAATAAGGAACCTTCCAAATCCTTGCCTTTGGTACTGAGGCATGATCATTATGCAGGAGACATTGTACTTCTGCTGGCAAAGCTTTTCCTGAGGGAAGGAGAAACAGATCAAGTATGTCAGAGCTCTGCTGAAGCTGGCAATTTACTGCACCTGCCATTGTCCTTGTCTAAAGCCGTGCACGCGCACACGCACGGCACACACATGGGGCAATAACTCTCGGGGCAAAGTATCATTGTGCGCATTAGTGGCTGCAACTACCAATTACTTTCATTAGCAGTTAATCTCTTGGTTATTGTTTTTGATGAATCCATTTTTGGTTCAGCTTGTCAGAAAACTGTGTTTTCCAAATCCCAGAAATGATCAATTCACAATCATGTAAATTACACAACTGACATCAAATCCCCGCATTTTCAAAAATAACCTGGAACAAACAAACGTTTGGCATTTCGTGTGACTAATGAGAACAATCATCTCATCATTTTTGCACTACTGTGAATAAGCTGATTCTACATGACAGGAATGGACAAATTACAGCGAGGACTTTTTGTATCAGGATCCCCTTTCAAAAATGATGTGTGGTATTCTTTCATTTCCCATAAAATCACTCTGTAATTCTTACCTTGGAGAAATAGCCCACAAGATGACAGCCTTTCTCATCATTCTTTGTAAGTATGTAGAAGAGGAAAGGCTCCACATCATAATACAAGGTCTTGTGATCCAGGAAAAGCTTGGCTAACAGGCAGAGGTTTTGGCAGAATAGTTTGCTGACATTTCCATCAACCTAAACACGGAATAAAAAGAGCAAGAGGACACTGTTCAAACAGTTCCCATTTTTTCTTCTCTCCTGCTACCCGAGCCCATTCAGCGGGATCTCATGCAGCATACAGTTATTGCTTTATTGCTGTAAAGGGAAGCTGACCTCAAATACGGAAAGGTTGTCCTTTCTGTAGATTTCATTGGCTGGCGGGTGGAACCAGCCACACTTCTTTGTGTGTCTCTGGAGGATGTGTTTGCTTCTCATGTACTTCAGACAGAACTCGCACAGATAAAGCTTTTGTAATCTGACGAAGACAAAAGAGAGAGAGCGCGGCGGTTTGTACTTCAACATAACAAGGCTTCATAATGGCACAGTGAGATAAATGCAACTCCGGTAACAAAGACGCTGAAGTTATTAGTCATGAAAAATCAGCATTACCTGGAATATTCAGGTGGGTAAGGTGACGAGTACCAGGTTTGAATCTCATACTTCCCAAATTCAATGACAGCGGGACATCGAATGGAGTCTGTGTTCATCAGAGATCCAGTTCTCTGTGGGAAGATTGAACAAAGGCAAATTGATAAATATAGTGACCCAGATAATTCAGTGTTACTGTCTTTGATGATTGCAATGGGACAAATTCATTCAAAATTGGGCTTCAGAGTTCTCACAGGAGGATGAAGATTACAATAAGTCTGATTACTTCACTACAATAATCTGGTTTCCATGTTACCACTCGCCTTCAGTACTCAGGGGCTTTTTATGACTCATTCAGCACATTTAAAGTGTCAGTTTTTCTGTCTGACTCTCATATGTTGTAATGATTGCAGCGAGAGATATCCAGGATTATTTCAATGAGATTCTGAAGTTGCCAGTTAGTCTTCAAATGAGTTTCTTTTCCTTTCTAACAACCTTTAATGCTGAGAATATTTATGACACCTACAAATATACTCCACCTAAAGAAGCAACTCAGGAGAAGGTATCAGTAAAATCCCTGTGTGGGTAAAACAATTTGGCAGAAACAGGAAACATTAAAATGAGGAGGACTTAACTTGGACAAATGTTTTCTTAAGCTGCTCACTTACTGTAAAAATTACTCAAATGTCTATTTTTGAATGGAAACAGACTAGTGAGTCAGGCCTGAGGCGAAGTGATGATAGTAGAAGATAAGGCCTGACTGGAATATTATCTAGGAATGCCAGACTAAAACAACAAATCCATGGCCCTGCTGGAGAAAGTTTTGCTGAAAGGAAGGACATAGTATGATAATGTGTAGCTCCAAACATTAAACTTTCATTACAGAGTCCTCAAGAACAAAATACATGCTGTAGACTATGTGATTTATTTAGTATCAACAGGGCTGCCCTGTTTATATTTTATAGAATTTTATTTTCATTTTATATAACCTCGAATAATTAGATATTGAAAATATTTGTAGTCCCAGTTGCTGCCTGGAATGCAACAAAACAATATTT
Organism: Malacoctenus tetranemus; assembly: GCA_032274765.1. NCBI lineage: Eukaryota > Metazoa > Chordata > Actinopteri > Blenniiformes > Labrisomidae > Malacoctenus > Malacoctenus tetranemus. Next base: position 7,019,001 of record JAUESF010000088.1, on the reverse strand, counting down.
CCCAAAAGTTTTAGCTTAAAATGATTCAGTTGAAGCTTATTAACTGAACCAGATTTGTGTGTTTGTTTCCTGACCTGTGCTGCGATTTCCTGGACTCGTGTAAACGTGTCAATGTCCTCGTCCATGACGTGGTCTCGGGACATGGCCACAAAGCTGGTTTGGGCCTCCTGTTTCACATGCAGCTCCCTGCTGTGGTCTGTTACGAGCACAATAACACAACATCAACACATCAGACAAGTCCATCAACACCGGCCTGTTTCAAGCAGCCGTGGCTGAATAATCTCATAAATGCATTCTATGCAAATGTGCTTATACTGTGAGTACTGCTGCTGAGCCTGTTTGAGGCTGTGTCTCTGAGGAATTTCATAATGTATCATCTTTGCATGTTTATATGAAAATCCCTAATGTAATGAAGTGAAACTAAATCACTCTAATTGCGTAACCGCTTTCATGTGCTTAGTCATCCACCAAGACAGTTTCCCATGAATTAAGAAGCAGATGCAGTGAAGGGAACGAGTGTCGACATGAAAAGCAACTGATGTTGGAAAGCAGGCAGTAATTTTATGAAAGACATCAACACCATGACTTTAACCACCAAAACAAAAACCCATTACAAGTGGAAGTGATGTGCCATTAACATATTTATGGGAATGTGCTGCTGCAGTGAGCGGTACTTGTGCTGAATATTGTTTAGAAGTTCCTGGAACATATATCTGTTTGTTTGTTCAACATGTTGTTTTTTCCTTTAAACTGTGACTTCAGTCCTGAAGACAGTGAAATGTAAGGGTTACTGCACCTTTGGCTATAATCATCATGTCAGCTCTGAGTCAACTTGGGTGGGTGAATCACTGGGTTGTATGTGTCTAATGACCGCTGGAAGTGAGGCTGAGTGGAGACAGTGATTTCAAGAGTGAGGGTGGGATGAGGAAGAGCGCGATGTGACTACAGTTTCTACGAGGTAGTGATCACAATGTGCGCACTACTGCAGAGGGTCAAGGACAGAGCAAGGAGCAGCATGAGGGAGTTAGTGGGCCATGCACTATGACAAAAGCCAACGGGCGAGAGGATGGAAGCCACGAGAAACTCCGCAGCCAAGTCAAAAACGCAACCAAATTGTGTTAATAAACTTAAAGAAATTCAAATTAGGAAGAAGATTAGTAGTCTGTTAGAATGCTGAGGGTGTCGTTTCAAAGAAAAGATTAGCTCTAGTCTGGAAAAAAAAAACATAACTGCGAGAGTCAAGCTTAAAAAAAAAAAAGAAGAAGAAGAAGCTTAAAGGTGTAGAGACGCAAGTCTTGGCTGGAATTTCGAGCCTTGCTTACCATGATTATTCTCAGGCTTAATTCTTCCGTCTGTCAAGTCTCCCTTTCCTGGTGAGGGGGCTCCCTTCTGAGGGCTCACTTTATACCTCAGCCTGCCTAGTGTCCTGTGCTTTTTAAGGAAAGGGTTACGTTTGAAATGACTGACCATCTTAAACGGATGTCCTCTGGGTCGGCCCGGCCCAGCAGATGAGGAGTGTAACCTATTTTTGATAAACTCAGTCTTTCCCGGTGGCTGGAGCCCTGATTCGGACGAATGGGGAGAGTCCTGCTTTTGGGGCATGCGCTTAGGTGGTGCGTAGCACGGTAGTCTCTTTTTCCGCGATTGTCCCTGAGTAGTGAAAATGTGGGAGAGTCCATCAAAAAGTCCCTTAAGTTGGCTGCTATTGCAGAGACTGCTCAGGGAAGGAACACTAGACTGGCTGGAAGAGCTCTGGGGCGAGTTAGCGGAGGTGGAGCTGCTGGACACCTGCGAGGGGGGGCTAAGTCCCGGCAAAGTGGAAGCGGGAGGAAGTGCAGAGGGCGAGGGGGTTATCTTTTGAGAAGTATCAGCTGCAAAGGCAAACGGCTCTGGTGGCTTGGAAAGTTTGGGTGGACCCTTGTCCCTAGAGCTTAACGGTTTGACGGGCAACTCGACGGATACAGCTCGCGAGCGGCGGCCCACAGGGGAAGGAGTAAAGAATTTGGAAAGCCCATCAATAAGCCCTTTGGTTTTCTTGTTAACAGTGAGTGTAGCTGGGGTGGAGGTGGGCGTGAGGGGGGAAGTGGAGGTGGGAGTGGAAGTGGTGAATTGGGTGGCGTCGACCGCACAACAAGGGTCTGCAACAGCCAATCTGTCTCTGGAGTCCTTCACAGATGCAGCATGACCAGATGAAGGTGTGGAACAGACGGTAATCTTTTGACCCCTACCAGGTGACCCCCTTCCTCCAAGTGCTACCATGGAGCCGTCACCTCTGGTTACAGACCTGCAGAGCCGAGAAGAGCAAAGTGTGTTATTGATCATCAGCTCGAACTTAGTGTAACAGAAAACAACGTGTACTTAAACAATTTCTTTTCGAGTTATTCAAATGCAAAATATTTTCTACATCAACAGCGTGTTGAACAAAAAGGATCCGAAACTCAAAATGAATGATACTAAAATTATACGCCGACAAATGTACACAGGTGCTTCTCCCCACATGTGAAAGCCTTGATAAACCTCAGAATGAGGGAACCAGAAGTCCTCAAAATACTTTTTTTTTCTGTGAACTTTATTCAACATCAAACATTTGATCTTTCTCTCTGACAACTTTTTGAAATAAATTTCATACAATGTGAAACCAAATAAAGAGAATAACATCTCTGAGAGCCAATAACGGCATCTGCTTGTGTTCTTTTTAAAGTCTGTTTTACGGAACAAGACAAAAACAGCCTTGTTTGTCTTAACTGAACAAGCTGTAAGTGCAAGTTTACAATTTTGTGTATAAATTATTGTTATGAATCCATTGAAATGTAAAGAAGCTTCTTGTATTTATTCACTGTTTGTTTTAGAGAGTTCCTCTTGTCTGTAAAGGCCACATTCATTACAGATTATTTTTATTACTGTAATTCACACAACAGAAAGTCAGAGTCAAACAGAACAATCAGCTTCTGTAAACTGTGATGGTTATTTGCATTGAACAGCTTGACAGCTGCGAGCATTATTTGACTGTTTGGATAAAATTGACAATAGAGTGTTAGCGATGCTGCAGCGCTCCCAAATTTAAACTGCCAACACGGTGAATGCTGCTCCACCAAAGTCAACTTTCAAAACAATAAAAGTGCTGATATTCAGATAAAAGCACACGTACATTCTTTGTTTGAGCTTATTTCTGGGTCTTCCGATTGGCTTTGCATATCGACGTTTGATCTGATCGGCTTTCTTGTGCAGCAGTTTCTTCCCATTCTCCTTTGGCCTGCAGACTTGGCAGATCCAGGTTCCTGGAGGGTGTCCAAAACACAGAGAGTAGCGTTTGGGTGGGTTCATCAATTCAGAGGACATACAGTACATTCATTTGAAACATTTCCTTTTATACCGAGAGCTGGCGAGATTCTCTCCAGCTCACAATGACAATCAATTACTCAGCACAAAGCGAAAATCCATAAGAAAAACATTGGGTCAATTCTCAGTCCAGCGAAATAGACTTCGTGTCAGCTTGTTGAGCTAAGCTATGTGACTTGTATGAATTGCCTGCCAAATATCCTACTACAGTACGTGCACCATCATTACAAGCCTCGCTGTAGGGTCAGTACTGTAATCCAGAGATAGCAAATCTCCCCGGGGATGCTGGAATAATTTGATATGCATGCAAAGCTCCTAATAAGCCACCGCTGCTTCTCAGTGTGCTGAGTGACAGCCCCAAACGGCCGTCTGTGAAGAAAAGGCTTTGAATTGACAGCAGAGGGGGAAACAGGGAAGCCAGACAGTGTAAACACCTCACCTTTTGGCATTCTTGAAAGCGGCGGATCGCAGCATTCCATGTGAAAACCCCGATCACATGAATCGCAGAAAAGCATCTCATCCTGAAAGGAAACAGGAGGCATGTGTAAGGGATGTCCCAGTTGCATACGTGTAACACCCCCCCGTCATTTAAAGTCTTTTAGAAAAATAAGCCCAATTGTGCTCAAGAGAGGCTTTACAAATCTCAACAAATCCTCTGGGATGAACAAAATGGGATCTACCTTCAAGCCAACAACACTGCAAATGGTGTGTGTTAAGACATATGCACTATACTCACAGCATTTTTCCCCTGTATTCGACAGGAGCTGCAGGTTTTGCATTCAATACACTGCCACCGTAATCTCTTCACATTTGAGGTTAATTCGGGGGAAAACTTCAGACATGATGGATGGCCTTTGAAAGCAATGAAAATGAACATTAGCATGACTCGTTTCATTTTTCTAGCATGTTGTCATTGAGCTACACACAAGGTTTCACCATTAATTCACAAAGCCAAGTTAAATATTAACATATTACATCATTAAAAACAATGGCAGGCCTGTATGGTCCACAACGCTATTTCTCCCCCACCACAAGTCATGTCTAAAAACAGTATGATCAAACATCTGAGCCGCTAATTACAGATAATTTGATCTTAATGAGGCAGAAACAGAAGCAGCACTCATTCTAATGGAGACCGATCCATGAAAGTCATGTAAAAGCTCGCCTTCTCTCTCACCCAGCTCCCTCTCATGGTTGTAAAACAGCTGTTTTACAGTGAGAGCACAATTTGTGTACACTATGAGTGGTTAATGAAAACCACCTCGACGCTACTTAGTCAAATTTAAGCTATAAAAATGTCACCAGGAGAACAACTCCTTACGGCATTTAAAATAATTGTTCAAACATAAATGACTTCTTGGCAGAGGTAATTTTATGGGGGGTTAGCAGTTTTCTCGGGAACAAAAGAACACTAAAAGAAATGCCAACAATCTGCAGCAGGAAAAAGGGTTGATCTTTGATCCGCTATAAGTGGAGTGCTCTATCAACGGATCCAAAGTGAGCAGAAATGACTTGCTTTCAGATTCTAATGGTCACTCCAAGCATCTGCCCCTTTTGAAGGTTGTTAGCAATTTGGATCCTCTCAGTCACTCAGTTTGAACATTGTCCTTCCAATAAGCCCCGACAGGGGAAGTGACAGGACGAGGCTGGGATGTGATACATGTCTAACTAATGTTGAGAACTGCTTGTTCCCAGGCGACAACGTTTGATAACACAGAGCACACTGAGGGGAGGGAGAAATGTAGAGAATACATACAAAAATACAGGCAAGCAGTGCTAAACTAAACTGTCATCATGAAATCTCTGGAATAAAAAACAAAAATTGGACCCTGCTTGTTCATCTTCCAAGAAGATGATCTTCTCACAGATTCGAAGCACTTTTAATATTTCAATTTGTAACAGACATGCATATTCAGTCCAAACTGTTTGTGACAAAGCTTTCTCAGTTCAGCATGCCCTCTCATCTAAACAGCAATGACGAGAACAATCTATTTATATCTATGTACTCCTGGAAGAGAAATTCTAGAGCATGAGTTCCGCGCAGAACTTTTTGACCCTGCACCAGTTGTTGTATATCAGGTAAAACATGCTCGCAGGGTTAACCTTTCGAGCCGGGCCGCATACTTCAACGTGTTAGCTCACACTACCCACACGTTTAATTCGAGCTCCCCTTCACATGCACTAAAAGGTTAAATCAACAGGCCACATTATAGGGCTCATGCCAAACTACACTCACATGCAGTCCGTTCTGCTCAATGACATTTACAATGAAGTTTTCTTCAGCCAAGACTGCTGTGTGCTCAAAATGAGAGAAACACAGACCTACTTTGTGCCTTCCCGCAAATAATATTGTTAGTATTCGCGTCCCCATGTGCACGTTTTAATTGATATGTTATGCCTGAGAGCTGAACGTCTGGCAGCAAAACACACCGACTTATTCCGTTATTCTGACTCACAATTAAAAGGTCTTTGCTCCCACTTAATTAAAACATTTAGTATAAATCTGGGGGGCACAGTAATGCAAAGGTTTGTGATGCTTCACACCGACAGAATCCAGGTTTGAACCTGTCTGCAGAGACTTTATGAGAGTACTTTGCCAACTTCTTACAAACAAAACACATCGAATTACAGGTTAACACTTTGCTGGCTATAGATGTGCATGTGTATGGTACTGATTGCATTTGTTTGTGTGTTGCACAGGAAGTACAAGAATATCACACCAGCATAGGCCCCAGATCCAATAGACAAGATAACATGTCGACAGAAGAAACATAGTTAGATGATGATTTTTTAAAAAAATCTTTCCAAAGCTGCAAAAAGGCTTTCGAGTACATTTTTGAACTGTTACCCATAAAGACATGGTTGTTTGTGAGCATTTGCTAGCATGAAACAGTGCACTCTTGTTAACAGGATGCTACAGCCTTTAAAAATGTCCAAAAAACTGGAGTGTAACACGGGGTGACTTACCACTGCTCCCACAGTCTGCACAGGACAGAAGCTCTTCTGGCCGTTTGTCCCGATTTGACTCTTTCGTTCCAAGACAGAAACTGCATATTGGGATGGGGTCGACCCGAAGCTGGGTGGGAACACAAACAGAGACAAACTGTTTAAGAAACAGAAATGGGCACGGGCTGTGTATGTTAGTGACTGAAAGCCTGTTTGTTTTTGGTCATTTAATCTTGTCGGGATTTCTTGGGATCACTGTAGCTGTACTGCTGGTTGAGGCGAGGACACAAAAACCAGCGTGTGGATTTAATGAAACGGCTACAAAAATATCAGCTGGAAGTAGAAGCTCAGAGAATGTAAAAAGAGTCGAGTTCTCACAGACTAGAAATGAATAATGAATGAATCTCATCCTCAGAGATATGCTGCATTTGAGATCCACCTCCTTTATCCATTACATCTGAATGAGTAAGTGATCTTAGTAATCGTAGTTTAAGGGCTTAATCCAATTCTTAAAGCTTGCACTCCAGTCTGAAAGGATTAACCAGCATGTAATCAAATTACCTCAATAATAAAACATGCTCTCATTGTTAGTGCCATGATCCACAGTAAATGTTGCAAGTCTCAGAACAAACACTCATTTAAAGGCTTACGGTTAAGTTGAGAAGAAGTAAAATATGAGCTCAAGGTTTAAGAGGATTTTCCCATTGATCACTCGGAATGAAGAGAGGCTGACTTCAGAGACAGAGCAGAGGAGGAGTTTGTGTCATTATTTTGTACAGCAGCCCGTCAAAAGCTACAAAATCTGAGGGTGAAATCGAGGCCAGCCTGAACTCAGACGGACACAGTCTGAGTTTGGTAAACATGTACCCTTTAAATATGAGATCATATAGAAAAGCCACCCGGGAAACAACTCGAAAGCTTCAACTTCCTTTTCTGCTTCAGAACAAGTTACTAATGGAAACTAACACTCACAGGGTGTCACCATAAATAACCCACCTCATCATCAGTTTACACACTAAGGCCTCACGATTGACTGGTGCTTTGAAGGGCACTCTGGGGATGCCCATAATTAGTTCCTGGTTTCTATGACGCAGATCAGTGTCCCAACCTTAATGAAATTTGCATCTTTGAATTCATTCCTGGCTCTGACCCAACCCTGACCTCTACCTGAATCCAGCAAGGCGCTGTTTTCTTTTATCAACAAACACGAAACGAGAGCTTCCTTTCAACCTGTAGCACCATCCAAAATGAGTCCCGAGGGGAAGTGCAACAAGGATGCAGTGGCAATTTGGTCTTTGTTCCTGGCTGTATCAATTAGTTGTTACGGTGAGGGGAGGCAGTTTACAGCCACATCAATGATTACTCTATTTTCCAACCTGCCAGGTCAATATTTGAAAGCGGGCCCTGGCATTGGAGGCAGGCTGCTGCTTACACTGCTGTGATTATGGACATGAAAAACATACAAGTCTGTGATGAGGCTGCACCTGTTGGATTTGACACCAAGGCTTGAAAGCTATCCGTCAAAACAGCAGATCTCTTCTAGACGCAGGCGACACATCTGTAAGTATTCTTCCAAACCAACTTGTGCCTTGTGATTTGTGGCAATTTCTCTGTTTTATGCAAGTTGAGCTATGTGAAATATACCAGGGCAACACAGTCCATCGATAAGAAGAGCCAAACCTTGGAGACCTTCAACTGAACCCAGTGTTTCGTAAACCAGCCTCCATGAAGTTGACTGAAACTTTCTGAAAGTTCAAGCTGTCTTTAATAGCAGTGACGATGTCGGAAAAAAAGTGGTGTAATGTTTCCGCTGCTAAAAGATGCATCTGACAAAATAGTGTTCGTGGTGTACATACTTGAGAGTTCTTACTTCCTGTTTATCCGGAAGGAATGTCTTTATGGCTGGAAAAAAATTTGAGTTGCGATACTTTAAGAGAACTGAAGATTTATGTAAAGTTAATGTAAAGCTTGAAGCTGTTCATCAGCACTAATGTGCAGCCTGTGTATACTCCTGATGAATCGCTCAGAGCAAAGTGGCGGTGAAGTTGTTTCAATACAAATGTCCTAATAGGACTCCATGATACACTCTCCACTGACTGAGCAATAAAGTCTGATTCAGGGAGTGGATTAATTTCCATTAGGAATATTCTTAGGTCTAGTGATTAAAACCAATAGCAATTTGCAATCTGTGCAGCACAAAGAAACGCGAAAATAGAGAAACAAACACAGCTGAAGAGATGCTGATGATTTACTTAGGGATTCTAAATTAAGTACATTACAGGAAATTATGCTGCTTCAAAAGAGCAGGCTGTCCTGAGTGAGGGGGTGGGGTCCTATTAGAACACTGCTGCTAGAGAGAGAGCGAGAGCGAGAGAGAGAGCTCAAGTGGTTGCATAACACAGCAGGAAAAAAAACTCTCATTCCTTGCCTTTGTTCCTGCCAGAGTCTCTTCAGAATCTAATAAACTCTAAACCAAGACTGCTCTTTTTTACCTCAAAGTATCTGTTATTCTCAGCACACACACACACGTACACTTTCTCGCTCGTTGTGCTTCAACAACTGAGCAGACAGAGATGTCTCATGCTTTGAAGTGAACGGTAAACCTGGACTTGGCGAGGTGATGTCATCAAGCCGGGAGCAATAGGTTGAAATGTTCCAAATGGAAAACAGCAGGCCTTCCTCAGCTATGAGAACCGTCGCAGGACACTGTGTCTCTAAACAGTTCTCAGTTTCACTTTTGGCCTGACCACAGACACAGTCACAGTTGTGGCTGCAGTATCAAGGTGTCGCTTCCTGATTATTCACTGTGAAACTGGTGAGGAGCAGGGTGACAGCTCTATAGCCTGATGCTGCTCGCCACTTCAACTGCACTTCTGTGCATATCAGACGAGACCGCACTTTGTCTTTAGAAGCCTCATCGCACGAGATGACTGAGATGAATACGTGCGGCATTTTCAGCCACACAATGAAAACTATTTACCATCAGGCTTTCTCCTGCACTTCTGACAGCGTCTTAAAATTGCACAGCAAGTGCAAAAATGCTGTCATTTCACAGACATTAGGGTGCAGCATGCATTTTGGCTAAGCACCAGTAAAAAGAGACACAATCTCTACAAACTAGAAACCACGCCTGAGGTGCTGGGAGCAGTGGAAACAATGCAACCTGGAAGTTTGTTTAAATACTTTTTATTTCCTCCCTGGGCCATCTCGGTTAGCACAAAGGTCATAAAAACCACACATTTTCTTATTCACTCGGTCTTGTTTTCTCAACACACGTTAATGCCCTTGCAAATTACCAATAAAATATCGAAATTCTGGACAGGAATGCCTCGCAACTCACAAGACAGCCGGCCACATCCTTTAAGGTCATTAGGCTAGAGTTACATAACCTGTGGGAAGCCTACAGCACACTGCCTACCACACACTGTCAGCATGACTTTCTGATTATCCAAGCTCTCTTATTATGGAGACCAACAGAAACACAACCCCCAAAGGGACACTCTCTAGATGGCGGTGTTTCTGACCTGCCAAGCTGGAGTCTCAAGGATTAAGACCACAATCGTAAAATTTCTCTCGAGCAAATTTCCCTCACTAGAGGCCAAAGTTTCGCCCGTTCTCCTTTGTGGTGAGATCATATAAATGCTATCATTAAAGTCCCATATCGTTCCCACTTCTCACAAAACGGAGTTGTGGTAATTGTTAGAGCAGGGGTGCTGCAGAAAAGCAAAATCAATGCAAGTATTTTTAGCACTTTGGTAACAGCAACCTGAGAACAAGGACAGATGTGAAGGTGTGACAGTGTGGGGGCCAAGTTGTGAGTACCTGGTCTCGCTCATGAGGGAGGAGAGTCACTGACGACAGGACCAAGGGGGAAGCACTTGGACACCTGGAGCTCCTTCCCTCCATACTGCCGTGGCAGAGCTTATAGCGCGGGCCGTTTTTCATCAGCCTGCCGTTGTTGACCGACCGCTTGGCGGCCAGCCGTAACCTCTGCCGGAAGGCAGGGTTGTCGATGATGTTTGAGAGGTCATCCTGGTTCCTCAGATACCTCTCGATGTTCTTCAGCGAGGAGCCGTGGGTATCATCCAGGCCTTCGATGGCCCTCCTCAGTATTTTATTCCAATCAATATGGCGAAGATCGCTTGAATTCCATATAGATTCCTTTGATGGCACAGATGTGTTTGCAGGCAAGATTGATCCGACTCTTATGGGATTTCCTGGGTCCTTGTAGGAAGCGCTCCCCTTATTAGTAACCTTGAGGATAGAGCCATCATGAACACTTAATTCCAACTGCTCAAGGACTGTCTTCTTGTCCAGTCCGTGTGACGTGGCCACCGCATGGCATATTCTCTCCTCTGAAGGCCTCTGCTTCTGCCTTTTGATTTTCTGTATTGCTTCAAGAATCCACTCCGTGTACAGAGGGTTTGCAAGTTTTACCATGGTTGAACAATGAGCCTCACAAAAATGTGATCCATAAAGATTCCCCGTTTGTGTTGCAGAAAAATCCGTACATCCACATCCCTGATAGGGTCAAAAAGTTATGTTCCACGAGAGCATCCACACATTTCCTCAATCCTGGATATCTGTCAGTGAACTTGAGGAAAAGTTGGCACTAGTAAATTCCACAATGATGTTTATCAGCTGACCTTGAGCTGCGTTTAATGAAATCCCAGAGCAAAACTAAAGAGAGGAAGTAGAAAAAGAAGGTTAAATGCATTTAGAGTTACAAAGTCACATGCAACTATTTCATTTTATAAAGCATGTCATGGGCATGAAAGACTAAGCCTGTGGAATGCAGGAGTTTTTAAGATGTGCTAAAACATGAGAAACAGATGGATCAAAACAGATGCAGGCGCTGTCATGGCTGCTAAAGAAATCAGAGTGACTTAATCCATAGTCTGACACCATAATCCACACAGCAAACCAGATGTCCATTTCAAAAGAGACTATTTTCTAAGACTAGCAAGTTTTCACACTATGTCAGGTACCTAGAAACTTCTATCGACTTCTGGGGGGAAAAAGTGTGACCAGTCTGTGGCCGGTGAAATATTTCGGTTGTGGACATTTTTTTTCCACCTGTAAAAAAAAAATAAAAAAAATAAAATGAAAATGAAAACCCTAAAATCTTGCAAAACGACATTTATTTTTGTTTCGCGCATTTATCTCGATGCCGTCGTCAGCGCCGAGTTGTGTCACAAACGCGAACTGAGCGCAGAAAGACAAAAACGAGATCATACGTAAAGTTTAACCGTTAGTTGTCACACGTACAATCAACGTTCACTTCCTGACAGCTGCCGTTAAGACGTCCGAGGCGCGCCTGCAAACGCCGCCGAGCCGTTAAACGGAGGAATGAGCCGGTAGTAACTGCGTAACAAACCTGGAGTTGTGTTCCGCCGAGTTGAACAGATAAATGACAGTGTTGCCAGCATTACTGATGTCACCTAAACAGTCGCCATTTTGTTACAATGTTGTAGTTTACATGAATCCGACATGACGCTGATTACAATCCAATGGAGTCTCATTAAACCTTACCTACACTAATGTGCCCTCCCTAGCAACTTCAATATTGGCTGTAAAGACAAGATCCGATTTCTGGTTTGATAAAGCACATGTCAATCTTTATGTATGAGCTCACTCTGAGAGGCACGGCACTGGCTGTATGATCTGTCACTTCACTCAATTGACCCGCCTCTTAAGGTGCCTTCAGTGATGAATTGATATCATTCACCTCCAACACTCGTAATATCTCAACTTACAGTCTGAAACGAGCCGACAGGATATTATTAAGTTAAAAACACACGATAACGCGCGGAGCCGACATAGGAATAATTAAACGAGATGAATATTTAACCTCATTTACACAGCGTTTAACACCGGCCCACCTTTACTTAGATTCCTCCTTGAAACAGTTGGTTACACTTGAAAGTGATTTGGATCATTTTAGACTTTAATTGGCTGTTTGTTAAATCTATCATTTGTTTGCATAAAACCCGCAAAGGCTCGCTCGCCGATTTAAAGAGGAACACGTTGAATTTCTTTTTTTTTTGGGGGGGGGCGAAAATGATTCTATTAATTTCAGGTGGCATATTCAAGACTCCTGCGGGCGAAACGTGCCTGTGCTATCGCCTTTTCTCCCCCTCTTTATCTTCCTCCCTTTTCATTATTTCCCCGAGAGGAGCCGTAATTCTCCTGTTATTTAACATCCAAACTACGTGACGGAAAAAAAAAACTGAGGGCGATCCACGCACGTTGCGTGAAGATAAGATATATTTGCACAAAAAAGTAGGTTTTTCTGCTCGGGTCCACGTCCGCCAGCCAAATTATGAACGTCCCGTGCTGCGACGCGCAACGATGGCATGACCTCTTTATCACCATTAACTATCAAATATCTCCAACGAGGACAAATAGTGAGCCCTGGAGGGGGAGAAAAGACGTTCAGGGGGGAATACAAGTTAACAGGACTGCTGGGAGAGGAGCTCCTTCATCACTGCTCCTCAATTATGTATCGCCGGTTTCTTTAGCTCCCCATTTCTCAGCTCTCATTTTCCATATTATATTAGGAAACGATACGCAGCCTCCTCGGAGGTTTCACTCGCACCGTTTTGCGAGACCTTACCGCGCACCGAGCTCATCTCGCCCGCCGCCGCCGAGGGCGAGAGAGGGGGAGAGGGGAAAAAAAAGGCACAACAAATTATCGCCAAGTTTCATGCAAGGATGGACATATAACTAGTGAGGAAAAAGAGGAGAGAAAGAGGGCACGGGCGACGGTGAATATTTGCTGGTAGTTTTACCTCTTCAAGTTTTCCCCCCCTCGGATACTCCTCTTCATTAGCGGGGAAACGTCGATGGATGAATGTGAAGCGACATATCCGAGCGATTTCGTGGGATTTGATCTCTCAAAGCGAAGGCTGAAAAGCTCGCGCCGAGACATGGAGAGGACCTGATAACAACTAATTGAAAGGTTAATCTACATAGCAGCCTGTGACAAAGTGGTACCCTCCCCCTTCTTCTTCTTCCACTGTAGACATCCCTACTTCAGTGTAGTGGAGCGGACCGTCGCCCCTTTAGTGCGCTCCTACAATGATATTGTCAATTTCACTTTTCCCCCCTCCGTCAACACGTCCAGTGATGAGCCTGGAGGAACCTTTTTTCCTTCTTCTTCTTCTCCTTCTCATGTTTTCGCCGGATCAGCCTCGGCAGGCTACATAACATTTTCATGTCGTAACACCCCTATTAACATCAATACCCTGTGGGCATTTTAAACTTCATTCATGTGAAGTGTTATCCTCCAACATGATTGATTCTGACATAAACACATAAATCCAGACTTTCATTTTCAAAATTGGCCGCTTTCTCGCACTGGCCAATATTACCCAGGGCCATAAGGGATATTATACACTAACACCCTAATCTGTTAATTAACTTCACCAAGCCCAAGGAAGAGCAATAGTTGTTAGCAATAATGTAGATCATTAAATTTTTCAGTTTTTAGATTTGCACTCCCCTCGCTCATTCACCAACTCTTTAGCAGCATTAGAAATGCCAGAAAGCTCATTTTTCATGCAGTAATACGGATGTAATTAGAGAGATAATTGGTAACTTCCCATCAGATTATAAACACATACAGTACCGCACCAGCAGCATTTAAAAGAGCTCATATGAAAACATTTAACCCTAGTAAAAAGACACATTGAATGTGTAATTTGATTTGCATTCATTTAATACACAAGTTAATAGTCTTGTCATTTTGCCATTATGTCGCATCTTCATCAAACACTCTTCCCATTACCTTGATGACCTTGATGTTTTCTATTGACCTGCATTCGTTTGCCCCATTTACAATATTAATAGCATTCAACATCCTTCCTGCCTTTCAGCCCTTGCCATTTATTCTAATCTACTTACTGATAATTTGTGCTAAATATGCGAAAGTAAAATGTTGCTCGAGTGCCTGATGAAGAAAAATGAGCCGAAGCAGGTGAGACGTGAATAAAGAGCGCCGGGACTGGACGGCTTTGAGGGCTGGTGTCAGGATGAAGGCGCTGACCAAAAAACCTGCCTGCGTCTGGTTATAATGAATGCCACCCTGGGCCCCAGCAGGTCCTCCACTGCTGCATGGGTCCAGGGATAATTTGAATTGGAGCATGTGCCATTGCAATCTGCCCATCCCCCTCGTCAATCCCTGCCAACTGCCACACTGGTGTTCACAAACACTGCTGCCCATCTGCGGGGCAAAACACTGGCCAGGGCCCCAGTTACTCCTTTGGCTGCATTAAAAAAAATTTAGCCACGAACCCTTATTTTGTCGACAACACGTCACAACGTCAAGTTTTCCTTCTCAGCGCTGTAAAGTTCTTTAAAGTGTCTTTAACTCAAACCTGTAAATGAAAAGACGTTTTGTCGATTGCCGCTGCACAATAATAAAAAAAACCAGTATCAAACAGTTTTTTTTCTTTAAAAGAATGCAAACGGCTCGCTCACTCACACAACAGACAACATAATATTGTAAAATGTAAATTAAATGCAAAGCTTTTATGTTTGTTTTTCCGTCTCTTGCGCACATTCACGGAGCAAGGTAAAAGTTTACTGGGAAAAAGTGAGAAAACTATGTTTAGTAGTTTCCTTATTGTGGCAGGCATTCTCATTACTTAATCATGGCTCCCTCTTTTTGTGTTTGTGTTTTGCCATCTGTCATCTTGAGAAGCAAATGAACCAGCTGCCATGGAGTGTGATCTTGCCCAATCAGAAATGTGGTCCTTTTCAAAGCGCATCTGTGTGAAACCTTAAAAAATGCTGATGAAAAAAAAAAAGTGTCTCAAAGTTGTTAATAACATTTTGGCTGGAGAATGTTTTCACCTAGATGGCCCCAATTAACATAAATGCATAAACTACGCCTCATTACAGGAAACCCAGCTCTCGTGTTGGAAGTGTAAAAACTGGATTCCGACTGATTTGCTGGAGGAAAATAAAAGACAATATGATGTAACAGGTTGTTCGAAGGGAACAATGAGATGATATTCTTAATCACACTTCTTTGTAGAACAGATGAGTGTTGTATTATTTTGCACAAAACACACAAGACACTGTCCAACATCTCTGCTGGCCCACAGCGAGCAGTAGACAGTGGGAGGGGCTTTCCTCTGATCCCCCCCGCCTGCCTCTCCAACCCCCAGCGACAGCACAGCTGGGTACGTGGGATCAGCCTAATTTTCAAGTCCTTCTAATGATCGCGACGAAGAGCAACCACTAATCCCTTAAACTGAGAAAAATGATCTCCTGTAACCCCGCAGGGCAACGCCGCGACCCCCCACCAACCCCCACCCTCACCCGAGAGTCCAGCCAGCGACCCAGGGAGGGATGAGTGGGGGGTGACGGAGCCAAGCCGGGACACCAGGCCCATAATGGAGAGTGCTGAGCTGTCCCAGAGTAATTAGCATGAGGGTGCCTGTGGCTGAGTCAATAATAGGCAAGTTCACAAACTCTCTCTTTTTTCTGAATGTACTCGAATAAAAGTCACCTGTTGAGTTAACAACAGTCTAATGATGCATTCATGAATAATTGAGCGAATGGAAAAGTCCCAGTTCCAGTGAGAAAGATACACCAGAATGGCTAAAATTGCTAAAGCTAATGGGACATCAATCAACACAGTGAAAATATGCGTTTTGAATAAACTAATACGGTCATTGTTTGGGCTGAAGGGACGAATAGTATTGTGCATTAGTGAGGTTGATGAGTGATATTGGCTGGAACACATCGTCTCATTCTTGTGATGTTGAACAAATGTTAAAACAATGCTTTTTTAAAGTGTTATGGATGGATCCTTGTTACCACGCCCAACCACAAAACAGGAAAGCACCATCACATCTGTCTGACTTCCTCTCGGTGCAGCAGCATCATAATCGGATGAGTTTCATATCGTTTTATTAGGATAGCAACAAACAAAAGCAAAAACAACAGTTTCATCTGAATTAGAACGAGAACTTTTGCAAGTGGAAAGCCACTTTTTGGCGCTCCATTCAGGGTGTCTCGTATCACAAAAGTCACCGCCTGCGAGCTATAAAAGATGGCTGCTGAAAGTTTGCAGCTTCTGCTTCACACTTCTAGTTTAATCAGCCCAATACACAACTTGTGTGTCACTCTCCTCGTAACTCAGAGCCTCCGTGCGAAGAAGAGCGCCCAGTAATTCAGTGAGTATCACAAATCAACAATAGAGGCGAAGTAGATTATGCGGCGGGACTAGTTTGAGAACTTTGTACACACATTTAAGAATATATATTTATATATTTGGAGAGGACTCTGGGTCACCGCCAGCATCGATCGCAACTCCACCATGAATCTAACTTTTCAGAGCCACATGTATCCGGAGAAACTTTTCAAACCAGTCCTGCAGGATAATATACTTCTCGACCATTGATCAGTTTCTGTGGTATGTTCCAAATAAATCACTAAATGCACGACCCCCAGCGATGCAACCAGGAGGTGATGCTGGGACACACAACTTGAGTGTTCAACTCTGCAGAGGAGAAACTATGAGCGACTTGACGTGGGAGAAAATATGGATGGATTTTTAGAGAAGTGGATCGTAAGATGTGAGAGAAGACAAGACTTTTTTTCCCCATCACCTTTAAAGGGCGTCAGGCAGGAAGTTTGTGATACAAAAGGTTTTCAGAGGAAAACTCCTTTAGACAAAACACATTCCAATAACTGATGTGAGTTTGAACCGTAATAAAACATCTGAGTTGCCGATTGGGGCTCGATGTAACAATCAAGCCGCAGTTATTAGTCCCATGCAGTCTGTCAACTGTGAATAGAAAAAAGAACAAAGTACATAAACTCCTGAAGAAGACATATACATGTATCCGATGTCGAAAGACGAATGTGCTTCTGTGCTCGGCTGCATCAGTGATAGTCTGGCTTCTCTGGGAAGGTGCATCCGACCCGTCTGATGATGACGTTGGCTGCGTAGTGTCCGGCCCGGATGCACTCCTCCAGCGCTTCCTCCCGGACCAGCGCGGACAGGAACCCTGGGCGGAGAGGTCAGAGGTCAACCCACAACCACGCATCACATGTGAAACAGTCAGAGGGAGTCGGCAACTAATTGCTTGTGGAAAAAAAAAACAAGCAGAAAGAGGTTGTTTTCTCCTCGACGGGACCCGAATGGCAACTGTTTTATGTGGTGCTCTGATCAGCTCGTCCAGAGTAAAAACAGCAGGGTAAATGTCACGCTCATATAATCTGGTAGACATTACTCCCTTACATAGTTGGCCGGTATCAAAGGTTAATTAGGAATGTACACAGAAAGCAAGCTGTGTGGACGGTAATGCCGCACCTCCCACAAAGGCGTCTCCCGCTCCGTTAGTGTCCACGATATCGTTCTGGTCGATGTCCAGGACGGGGAACATGGTCGCCCTCTCACCTGTGGCCAGGACACAAAAACACCGTTAATTAAAGTTCAACCAGCAGCGCTCGTGTCTCTCGCTTTGTGTTCCAAGTTGCAGCTTATTATTTCTTTGACTCCGATTTGATATTACATTATTCAAGGGTCATTTCACACCACAGGGTTTCGTTATAATTGAGGATAATTGGTCTTTTGAATTCAGCACTTGAGTTTGGAAGCTTTTTAGCTAATTAATACTATACATGAGATTATGTACAGTCAAACGTTTAGCTGTAATGGGGCAGGATATTTAACATCGACTAATTATGGTCAACAAGATAAGTTTTTATATTTGAGAATTTCTTTAACCATATAAGAACTGCACATAAAACACCAAGAAGAACAATGGATATACTATGACTTCTAACATTGCCACTCCAAACCTGATTACAGTATGAAAACAGTCTGTTAGGTGAGTCAAATTCTATAATTTTGTGCAGAAACGATTGTATTTCTTGTGTCATTAAGCTTCTTTTATAAGCCTTTACCAGTGAATATAATGTATGCAAGAACAAGCTCATCCATATGGGGAGAAAAGAAGTGAGTTGCATTCTGTAGCATCACTTGCACGAGTGGTTTAGA
>JAUESF010000088.1:6979254-7000597 GCA_032274765.1 Malacoctenus tetranemus | reverse complement strand
GTCGCTCAATCATTCCTCTGAAGGAACCTCACTGCAGGAAACTATTCATATCCACTGTCACCTGTTGCCATCTTGCTCCTAATGTACCAAGACGCTCGCATTTACTGTTTGAAGTACAATATTTGCTTGTATATTTGTGCCTCTGCGCTGCATGTTTTAATTAGTGTCTAACAAGGCAGCATTGTTGTTTTATTAGGTCTGCGTTTATTCATTGCATTACTTTTCATTTAGACACCTGTGGTTATGTGTTTAGTGCTGTAAAATAAACTGTAACTGTACAATGTTTTCACAACCATTTATAGTTCCTACGTCTGTTAATAATATTCAGGCTCATAGCTAACAGACATATACATTCTTCGGAGCCGCTGCCGCACTTTGTTTAATGACATGTGTGAATTATCAAATGTAGGCATGTTATGTAGTGGAAACTTAATTGATGAGCGGAGTGAAGGTGTGACTAAACGACAAGGATCCCTGCTCACACTGAAGTTTGTCTAATGTACAAAAACTTTGAAAGATGCCATAAAAATTGAATTACTTCAAGTCATTTTTTATGAATAAACATTAGCAGAGTTCTGCTTGGTAAGTGATAAAGAAAATAAATGAAAAAATGGATTATTTCCATGATGAAACAAGCCGAACAATCTATTCCTGGTTCGCTCTTATTAGACAATTAGATACAATTGTTGTTACAATCAGGCCGTTTCCTGCTGAGACGGTGAATAAATGCTCCCAAAGCAAATGTGATCCAATGAAACAAGCTTCAGGTGAGTGTTCGGATGAACTAAAAACAAAGTGAGAACAGTCACCGCGAGTGGTTTCAGTTTGAAACAGAGCCCCGTAAATGAGAGCCTCTTTATTATCTTCAGCGGATTATACTGGTTCAATTATCAGTAGCATGTGTACTTCAAAGAGACTTCCAGTTTAAAGGAGAGAAGAGGGGGGAAAAAAAGAAAGAGAAATCTACCAGATGACAAAGTCTTGAAGGTGTAGAGTGACATTAAATCAGCAACTTATGTCAGAACAATCCAAACCACACACACAATCTTCAAACAGGCCGAGGGCTCTGGTGCCGATGTGAGCCTTCAAAAAGGTGCAGGAGACAAAAGACTGACATGTGGATAAAAGGAACACGAGGGGGCTGACAGACCTCTCATTGAGAGAAGAAGGTTGGGAGTTTAAGGGGAACACGAGGAGAAGAAAAAAACTACAAAAACTTGTTTAATGAGGCTCCCCGCTAATCCAACAAGGGCTCAGCGAATATCGGAGCAGCAGATAAGACTCCCCACCTTATCAGGGTTTGAATACATTTCTGTCCTCTTACTACGGGGCAAAAGATACACAGGCCCCGCGGAGGAGCATATGTTCGACACCTGACGTCGGAGAAATTACTGCAACTCGCCAACTGAGGGGAGAAAACTCCATCGGGTGATGGTTAGAGAGCGGAGTGCGAGGAACAACAGGTCAGACGCGTCCCATCAAGATTGTGTTTCCACAACAGCGGGGAGGAAAAAGCAGCCGATTGTCACTCTGATGATAAATCACAACCAGACAAGAATCCTTTCAGGACCAGCCAATTAGTAGCATAACGACTCTGCTTAATTAATGCCACAGATGAAGTTTGAGAATCCTCCTCTCGCTTGAAATGATTAACCACGCAGAAAAAAAAAGAAGTGCTAATAATAAATTACAGTTTGTCAGCTACTCCATAGTTTGGAAACTCAAGTCGTTATCGTGCCTTGCTGGGAAGGAAAACCGGATGCTGTGAAATCTGAAGCAGCTGCACTTGTTCTGCGCAGCTCCTCGCCTTCATTAGATCACACACACAGACACACACAAAAAAAACAACAACTCTTACGAAAATAAGTGGGTGCAAATATGTCGGCTGCAGTTGAAACAAATGGTGAGGTAATGACAGGAGGAGCCTGGTCCTATCAGATCGACAGTTCAGCATTCGGTAACCTCCCACATGAAGTAATGCTAATGTTGGCGATAACGCGGCATCGGGAGGTGTCAGAATTCATTAAACAAACAGACTCGTGTGGCAATTAACAGTTTCTGCTTCTGGGTTTCTTATTAAACTCCAGAAATTGGATTGCAGTCTTTCATGGCTCGCCCTAATATACATTAGTCTGTTTTCCCTTATTTGTTGTGTCCTATTAGCTCCTTTTTACGTTGTTGCTTCTTTCGTCTATTTAACTTAACTAGTCCCTCCAGATATGCTTTATCTGGTGATCAAGAGTGAAGCCAAATTGAAGCACTCACGCAATATTTGTTTGGTATTTCCAAGCGTCGTCATTTCTCCCCCCCAAAAAAGTCGCCTCACTTTTCAACGACCGCTCAAGGAATCCAACTAAATGTTGTCCCACTTTTCGAACAACAATCACACAAACGAACGCTGTTTCACACTCCTGATGGGAAAAAATGGAGACTCAAAGAAAGAGAGCGCTAATGCTAGCCAGTTATGTTAACAGATACTGAACGAGGAACTTTCTTGCCTCTTTGTTTTACCACTCTATCAGAATTAACTGTGAATTTCACAAATCTCTGGCAAAGAACTTTACAGTCTTTGAGGATCCTTCTGCTAAATAAAACAGAACCTCATGTGAACATGTAGCGTTTCACTTCAGCACCTGAAAGTGGCGCCGTTCACGTCACGCCGTGATCAGGTCACCGAGGGCAACGCAACGCGGCTGATGACATTTGCAGATCTCCCCTCCCGACACATGGCACACCACACATCCAGCATTCCTCTTTATTCATGGCCGCAGTTTGAATACTGCTGCTCGGGGAAAGTTCACATCACCCCATTGATGCAAATTATTAAATTTGACTGACATGTTAACTCGAGTTACAGTCCAGCAGTTCCCCAGCCGTCGGTCACAAAGATCTCATTGGCAAAAAATCCGTCATGGAAATGGCAATAAAAGACAGGCGAAGAAGAAGGAAAAGACTCCTGCCAAAACACTCTGTTGTTACTGGCTTGTAGAACATCTGAAAACATCACTTTGCTGAACTCACTTCACATTTTGCTGTAATGAGATCGTCAACTATATTTTGCAATCAATAAAAACCCTGCTGCACTTATTTTTAAACACTAACATATTCTTGTTCCGAGCGTGTGGTCTGACAGAACGAGTGAAGCAGCAGATTGGTGGTGAATACGTGGGAGTGTAGTATAGCTGTGCTTTGACAGGTAACCTGCACCAGAGAGAGAGGGAGAGAGAGAGAGAGAGAGAGAGAAAGAGGGAGAGCGGGGAGGAAGAGAAAACAGCAAGAAATAAAACTCAAAGGAATTCAAATACTTCCAGTAAGCTATAATTGTGCGCTTTTGTTAATTCACTCTTCATAATTCCCTCATTACAACTCTTGAATAGTGGTGATTAAACTTAAGAAATTCTTTCAACAGACATCTCTTTGAAATGAGTATCAATTAGGTCCTTTATTATTGGCTATTCTTCATAACAATGACAACTCACGGCACAACAGTGACTGAGAAAAACGCTCTCGCGGCAGAATAAGCGACTGTACATGCAAACAAGACGACCTCGGATTTAGTGGGAAATGAGCATATGGAGCGCTGTTTTGACTCTGAAATTATGACGTGCTATCGCCGGTAACGCTCCAGCGCTCAATAATGCTCCTTTGACAGGAAGCAGGTAGATCAATTAGTCGACGGGTCATTAAAATTAACTCTGATCCTGTCACACTTTATCATCTGCACATGTAAAACAATTAATACATCATTTTAAACCTGGAGCTGCCGGGGGACTGGGAATTACGCATGAATATTGAGCGAAAAATTCATGAGCTAAAGTGCACGGCTGAGTTTAAGTACGGCGTCTTTATGTGAGAAACTTCCCCAAGAATACTTCTCCTGGAACGGTTCCTGCTGCGCCTCGGCCAAAACCCGAGCCGCGCCGAGGAAAAACAACGTTACCGCTTTCTTGGCGAACGTGACAGGTTAGAAGCGAGTTGACATTCAATCTGTTCCCCTATCATAACCAGCATCTCTGCTCACAATTGAGTTATGAAAAAAAGTACATATGCCTGTAATTACTGGAACCACAGGCAAAAGATCATCGCCAACCAATACCCCCATTCAGGGAATCATGGGAGAAAACACTCGAAAGGAGGATGCCAGAAAAAGACAGAGAAAGGGAGAGAGAGAGGGAGAGAGGGAGGGAGAGAGAGGGTCCTTCTCAGAGCTCCTAATTGATTTTGCCTTTTATGAAGCCTGTCACATAAACATGCTGCTTTTAGAACACGCTATCAGAGGTGGAAAGAGTACATTACAGTTACCCTGCTAAAAATGTACCTCCAAACCTGTGAATAGATTACACTGAATGGGTGCGAACACGCAAATTAAAAGGTTAATTATTCATTTCTTTTTAAAGGAGTATTCAGGACAACTGTGATGTTAAAGGCAGAAAATGACAGCAAGACGTGATTTAAAAGAGGTGAGCGATTATTAAGGGTGTTGAAATGATTAATCACAATATTTCAAATTTTACTCCTATAAGAGTATTTGTTGAAAGAAGCAATATTTTAAAATAAAAACTGATCTCAGTAGATCTGTACAGAAATACAGATGTTCAAACAACCAAATTATGCTTCTTGGGTTGTTTAATAGTTCTTAATTAATCAAAATGAACATGTAAAATTGTCCCTCCTTGTCAAAAAAATTCAATACAGTTGCAAATTACACTCAGATTTTACTCAGTTTCAGTACTGGGAGTATTTTTGCTTCATTACTGATGCTCCTTCTCAGATATGAGAGTCATTTGTCATAAATAAGGTTGTAAAGCTTAATCCGAGGAGTCTGTTGACAATGACAAACCACTTTGTGACAAAAGAAACAAACAAAGTAAGTATGTTCCCTTGCAGCCTGCATCCCTCTCCTCCCTCCACCTCATGTGATTAACATGTATAGATTAAGTTTTTTTCCCCTGCTTGAAATCTGCCTGCTTTGCCCCCTCGAGAGCCCTAAAACTCGCAGAGGAGCCGAGTCAGGCTTTATCAAGTCCTTATCAGCGATTAGAGCGGCAACCCCTGCTGAATGATCGTTTATTAGATCTCCTCACCGTTAAGGTTCAGGGCACAATGATCTTAATTACTGCTGTAATGGGTGTATAAGCAAAAGCCCAGTGTAGTTCAGCAGTGTCAGTGGCAGCTAAATAAAGGGCCATTTCCCCCCGCGCTCCCCGCTCTTAAAAAGACACGTTTGAAGCGGTGGCGTGATGAAAGGCTCCAAATGAAGGGCAGGGAGAGAAAAAAGAACAATAACAAATTGACATCTCTTTTTGGAGAACGATACCACGGGGGAAGGCATTCTCCCGTCCTTAATCACTATAAAATGGTTTAACATGACATGCAGAGGCTGGCAAATGATCAAATCCTGACAGGAGGACAAATTGCAAACAAAATGAGAGATCAAGTTTATTAGAGCGCCGCCTCTGGGAAATGAAAATCTTTAATTCTCTTTTTACATTGACATTTATTTGGCTGGCATGAACAGCTATGTTCCCACACACATACACACACACACAGCAGCTCTGCTGCACCTACTACTGTAACTGCTCCAGTGCAATGATAGCACAGTCAATGACATTTATCATGTTTGCCTTTGTAGATGACATCTGAAACACATTGTCTTTCATCCAGCCAGCATTCATCATGTATTTTATATAAAGTTCACAGCGGCGTGCGCCTGTGTCTTCATGCAGGAGCAATGAGAGGAGCAGGCGGGAATTATCCATCACCTCCAGCACAATGGATGGATTCCTCTTCTTCTTTTTCCTGACTGTCGGGCTGCTCTTTCAAACATTTCTTTTCAAAATCCTCATAAAAAAAAGGGAAACTCACTTCCAGGAATTTTCTGCTCCAATAACAAAAAAATTCAAATGAGCCTTTTCAATTTAAATATATGCTGTTAATTAAGACGAGGCAAGAAAGGGAAAAAAAAGAAAACCCCTCAGCATTATCTCTGTCTGGCTTGAACTGGAGTCATATTTGTGATAATTTTGTCACGTCGCGCCGCTAATTTGAGAAGTTACGCGATTAAAACAAATTAATGATGTCAAGCGAGACTTGAAGTCTTTGTTTCAGAAGCTTCTCGAGTCTGTGTGATGTAAAGCCTGAGAAGGCATCTGTTGATAAGATCACAAAATGTGAAGGCGAGAACCTGCCAACTTAAACAGCAACGAAAATCACCATCATTTAGATGCATATTGATATGATCTGCAGATAACAAATAACGCATGAATGATGACAGCTTGTTTTTATCGCTGCTTTTCTCTCGTCTCTCCGTGTGTTGTGTTTCTGTCTGCTTCTCCATTGGTGCAATAACATGCCAGTCACACCCTGCAAGGAACTCTGGGAAGTGACCACAGATCTCTGACGCTGTTAGCATTCAGTCAGCGCCGCTGCTGAAAAGTTGGTTAGTTTTCATCACTTATTTATAACCCCTCACACACCAGTGGCATATTTAAAGTCCACACCTGTGCCTATTGTTTTCATTCTGACTCTCGGCACCGGCGGCCTCAAGACAGCTGACGAGAGTTTCTGCATCAACATACGCCAGTGACTTACTTCCTCATTTGCATTTTCCAGGATTGTGACGACTCTGGTGTGTGTGTGTGTGTGCGTGTGTGTGTGTGGCATTGGGGATATCAAATAACGAGGTCCCAAATAATGTGCGAGTACATGTTCTCCTAAAAAGTGAAACATAACAACTGTGAAGTTTCTCTGTGTAACTTTGCAAACAATCTGGCATTTCGGTCACATCGACGATAACACCAGGAATACATCGATACTTCCTGATTTGGCAGCTTTTCAGCTTGTTTTGAATATCAAGGTTAGAAACGCTATTTTTTCTCAAAAAAATGATGCTTTGAAGCAGCAGAACTGAACATTAAAATAAAATATGTGCTTAAATTAGCCTCACACTATGGTCATGTATGTCAGTGACAGTCATGGCAACATTTGACGCAGTCGCTTTGGCAGTGTCGCCCATTGTTGTGTTGGCTGTACGTAGGTGTGTGATTGGATCACTGGAGGACTGCTTTGTTTTTGGCTCACCTGCAACCACCAGCTCCCTTTGGGAGCTCTGAAAAGCTGAGGTGCGGCTGAATTTGCTGCACTTTTTGGAGATTTGTTTGCGCAGCATGACTGTCAAACGGAGGGACTGCAGAGCCACGTATGTTGCTGGAGGTGCAGTCACGCTTTTGTGTTGACCGGCCTTTACATTTTCTTTTTATTGACTTTTCCTGTTCAAAATTACAGTTTGTTGACGTTTAAGAAAGGCTCAATCTGAACAGTGACAAATCACATCAAATATATATCTGTATTACTTAATTCAACTGTGTTTGTGTTTGTTGAGCATCTAAAGTGAGTTTATTTGACTGCTATTGCCAAAACAATCAAAATAATCTTTATTACACGATACAGAGTCTGAAAACAAGCATTTTTGGAACTCACTGAAATTCTACTTATGTGATTCTGTCTGTCTTGTGTCGTCTGACTGTATAGTTTGGCAAGATACTACCCAAATATACTCTCTACTTGCGCTTAAGTGCGTGGTGAGACTTGGATCCTTGGCGTGATGGGGTTGTGAGCTATTCTGACGAGGAACCAAAAGCCAATAAAGTCGCAGAGCACAAAATCATAAAACAGTGAGTTAAGAGGCATTAAAGCGCCTCCCATGAAGTCGGGGGGGAAATGCAAAGCTGAACAATATTTGTGAGTTCATCACTACGGGCGAGCCTGTTCTCATAAAAGATTTTTCTATTGTTTAATATAAAAAATATCGATCACGGCGTCTTTAACCTTTATTGCGGCGCGGTACTCGGCGGCGAGTGTCAGCCTAAATGGCAGCAGAGTTTACACACAATCAATAAAAAGATAGAGAACACAGACACCGCGCCAATAATTAGCAAACTGATTAAAAAGGCCATCAGTGACAAAGTGGACAGGCGGCTCATAAATACGGCTGCCAGCCGCCCCAAATTCAGGACAGTGGACACATGTGAAGACAGCGTCCTGCAGTGTTCGCAGCCCTGCTGTTGCAGTGCTCCTCTGCAGTCCCCAGCGATGAGTGATATGTCGGAGTCTTTACCTGAGGCCATCTCTCCCCATGCACGACCGGTCTGCACTCAACTGCAAGGGCAATGAGGAGAGACACCCCGTGGCTCCAAACAAAGGCAGCGGCTCCCGGCAGTAATCGGAAACTATCGTCTCCCCCTCGCAACCGCTTCAACCTGCAACCCCGGCGCAGTTATGATGACACTGCCTTTTAATGTCCCACCAACAAAATATGCCGCGTATCAAAGGGAGCTGGATTGATTTGAGGGGCCAGCACTGTCAACCTTTTCCCCAAGGTCACTCTGCCAGCTTTTCGGCAGGAAAAATAAAAGGGGAGGGGGAGCAGGGGGGCCAGGATGGATGTAAAGAGTTGAAGCATTAAAAATTGCTGAGGACTGGCCTGGAGTCTGTCCAAGACAAAGTTAGAAGTACTTCACAAATCAATGCCTGCTCTCTGCATCCCCCACACTTCTTTTATGCTCCGAAAATGACAGAATGTAGTGCAAGCACTCGTTTTTTTTTAACATCTGGTGTCAATATTGGAGCTTAACTTCAAAGAAATTACTGATAGTGTTCTGCTCTCCTAAGTCAGCGATGTGGCATCTATTTAAAGCGGTGTTCTCTGCAGTTTTGAGATATGAGGCTTAAACGGAGGGTAAAAGATGTCCAAAAAGCAGGGTCAAAGTTTGGAGTCAGAAGGAAAAAAAGTGTAGATAAGCAGACAAAAGAAGGAAAAAGCGGCCTACCGACTGTAGCGACGGTGTCGTCCTTGCCCTGGGTGAAGACCACCACTCGCTGCCTCTTTGTGTTCTCCTTGGGGAGGTTTTGGGTCCTCTTGGCAATCTCCCCGATGTCATCTGTCTGTCGAGAGGAACGCCACAGCGCAGGGTGAATATGTTAAGCAGAGTGAGGAGCAATTTCTGAGGAGTTAATCAAAGATCACAAGTGTGACTGAGAGGGGGTCAGATTTTTCCAATCCTCGCCGACAGATCAAGTGATAATGAAACCAGATGGGGTATGGAGCCGTTTCGAAATAGATCAATAGAAGCGCTCAATGATGCTTCCATGCAGTTACAGGAGGGGGGGAGCTGGAAAATATTAGAATGTCATATTCCCTAAGTGAGATGAAAATAAGCGTGTGAAGATATGCTGTTGTCAGATAAAGCTACTTCTCGGCGTTGAAGGGAGAGGTGGTGCGTGTACTGTATCATTCTCTTCCTGAAACAGGCCATCTCTGCTCAGCATCTGCACAGAATGGATATTCTCGCCTGGAGACGACAGAACTCTCCTGAGTGCTTGCCTTTGATCATGAGAGGGATAAAAAAACCCACACCTGTCAGTGCTACTTTATTATTAACTCATCATGATGTACTATGAGCAGGTAGAATGTCTTTATCGCCGCCTCGCAGTGGGGTGGACCGCTCCTCGGTGATGCGGCGCGGCGAGGAGCTAGCATTAGGGATCGCAGATGCCTCTAGCATCTGTATCAAAGCTAACACTCCAGCGCACCTTCAGGGTGAGCAAATACTGTGATTACGGGAGTAATCAGAGAGATAGGCTCCAGCCCAATACCGCCAGCCACACTGGCTCACTCAAACCAATGAGCTTTTACACCTCTAAATGCTTCCCAAACGTCCTTTAATCAGCCCTGAGAGGTCCGGGGAGACCCAGGGCCGAGGAAAAATGGGTGTAACACTCTAAGTAAGTGCTAATGGTGAGGTTAATACAGAGGCTGTTAGCAGGCGATGGTGAAAAAAAAGGAGCAATTTGTCACTGTGACTGGATGTAACCACAAGCACTCCTCCAGACACTGAATGCAAAACCACACGAGGCTTCGGCACATTGTCACCCTCAGGTTTTATGTTCGCCGACATAAAAACGGCGCTCCGCTCGGGTTTAGGAGCTAAAAGGTTCTAAAGGGGCCAGAGGTGGGAGGGTAAGCATCATGGCTGTTGAACGTAGGGGGGGAGGGGGGGCACACAAACACACCTAATCACGCACTAAGACAACTTCCTGCGCTCTGCCCGGCAGGAACACTCACCTGATCAAATCCTGGAGGGATGCAGAGAAATAACATTCGGCGTGAGTGCAAAACAAATGAATTGACAAATGATACGGCCAATTTGGTTTACTGCTGACAAATGGCGATATTTATGATCGCGAGGCAATTGATCAGACATAAATCAACAAAGCGTGAAATATGAAAGCTTTACAAGGGTGGTAAATTGTGTTTCTGTGGTGCAGCCGGGGAGAAAGTGATCGTCTCCACTGCAGGCTGCCTTTCTCAAACACTGCAAAGGGAGAGATTCAATTAAAGCTGTGATGCAGACAGTTCTTTGAGCATTTAAAGGAAACAGATCACAATCAGGCGACTGTGTTCAGATCTGCTGATTGCTGTTTTGGAGAGGACGGGCCTTTTATCTTGCATTGAGACTGGAGACGCGCCGCTGTCAGGTTTGTTAGTCATCCATAATGCGATGATAACAGTGTTTTGGCATGCATTAAAAGTACTTCTTGAAGTGCTTTAGGGTCAGATACTGACAATATGCAATTACTGTCTCACTCAAAAGAGCCTCACTGGCCAATTAAGTAGACTTTTACTGAACCTAAATTAACCTCACCGGCCTTAAAAGACTCCAACTGCACAAGGAGACACTCTTCTGTACAGCCGCTTCTCAGAGCAATTAGTCCCTTTTGCTGTTTTATTATATATTTTGTTAAAAGTGTCAGAATAATTCTAAATGAGTCTTTATTGCGTTACAATGGAGTCAAATCATTGATATGATTAAATAGTCTTAATGTCTGAATGTGAATTACTTTGTCAAAAAAAGATATGTTGAACACTTGCCAAATTTGATTCTGCTTGATGTAATGCATACCAGTGGCGCACACATCACTGCATTTAATGAATGATGAATGAATTATTTATGAATTTCATTTGGAGGGAAGGGAAATCCCTCCGAGTGTGGAGTTTCCTCACTTGTCACGGCAGGTGGCTGTGAATGACACCGAGCCACCCCGGTCAGGAAGGAGCTCGTGACTGACGCTGATGAAGATCAACACTCAAGCCTGAAAGGTCCTGAAACTCTTCACTGAACGTAGCAGATTAATTCCCGAAAATCTTGTGTTTGGACGAGCTTTCGCACAAAACTAGGGCGAGAAAAATCATTTAATTCAACTGTGTTCACTCTAAAATATAGCTTCCAGCTCCGACAGCTACAGAGACGACATCGCATCAGGCTGCAAGGACACTTCTGTTGGATCGAGCGATGAATGTCCGACAGTGTACAACGATTCATCTGCCGTTTGATACCGATTCACCAAAATAGAAGAACTTTATGCAAAAACATTCATTTTATTTCCATTCTGCACAGATCGAGAGAAAATTAGCATCAAGATCGCCAACAGGGAAAAAAGTCTAAATGCAATTTATTTTGTTGGGTCTTTCTTATGTTGATAAGAGCCCGTGATGCTGCGTGTAACATGTTGCCTGATTTTATTCCTTTCTCATGTAAACCACCTGGTGAAAATATGCTCTATAAATAAAGTTTATGGTTCTTATTATTGTCGTATCAAAAATGCAGTGAGGATGTGCCGCCCTCTTTGCCGGTGTATTGATGTATCTGTTATTTCCTGCTATAATCAAAGCTCTCGGGGGCTCCAGGATACTGTGCATATTGATTTTTCTCAAGGCTTGTCAGTGTATAACTGCTGGAAGAGGTCCAGCTTGCATAAGGAAAGTAAAATTGCCATCAGAAAGTGACAAGAAGAAGAGCAAGAGAGAGAGAGCGAGAGGGAGAGAGAGAGAGAGAAAGACAACTGTGAAGAAAACATCTTTGAACTACAACCGTCGAGAAATGCAGCAAGTACAGTACACAACACTGATGTTATCTGAGAAATCACATTCATTCAATGCAATTTCGCAGAGTGTTCTGCCAAATCAGGTTGACACGGAAAATGTCAAAGAATTGTAACTACTAGGAGAGTCTTCACTTTGCCCTTTGTGTTTCTTTTTCTCTTTTTTTCCTCCTCCATGTGAGGCCCCTCCATTACCGCCGACTCACCCCCCCCCCCACCCACACACACACGCACGCCGACCCACCCTCTCCTCGCCACCTCCCTGCCGCTCCTGCCTTCATCCCTTCTCCTCTCTTAAACCTGTCACTGCCATCAGGATTGCATTTCTATTCCAGTCACGTTGATCACACCGTTAGTGATTCTGGATGACAATTATTCACACAGAGCCGAGCCATATTCAAGGCAGCTCTACCTCTGAAAGAGAGACGGCACTTAAAATACCTGAGCCCATGTGAAAAAACCTCGCAGGCTGGCTATTTGTGTGTGTGTGCGTGTGTGTTTCTTTTTTTCCATTTTGCATTTAAAAAACCATGCAAGGAATATGCAAAATACAAGGAAAAAATAGACTGAGGGAACATTCATTTTACACTTAAGAGGCAGCCCCACTTTAAAACACACAGTGTAGAAAAAATCTATGGGGTAACAAGCTCTGTAATCTTCATTTCCATAATCTAAAACCACAGGTGGCTGTAATTTGGTTATTAAAAGACTACAGAGTGCTGCAGTGTGCTGTAATGCTATAGCGGCGAGGAGAAGACGTACAGTATCATCCCTGAGTGCAATGAAGATAATGAGGGAGCTTTTTAACCAGGCAACCTGATGAGCCCCAAGCCTGCAGAGAAAGGCTTGAAACCATGCCCAACTTCTCAGCTTCCCAAGAGGCTTTTCAAAATTCAATAAATAACATCTGTAGGCGATGTTGGGTGCAGACCTAGCAGAGTGCGTCATAACAGAGAGCTGGCTGAACAAAGAAACCATGACGACTGCCAGGTTTCCATAGCAACTGCTGCAAGGCCTGGAGAGTATAATAGCACATCAATCACTGTCCAAAAAGAACTTCATTATCAGCAAAAATAAACCTTTAGGATCTTTTTAGTGTGCGATTGCTGGTCAACTCACCTCGAAGCCCAGCTCTTTGGCAAACGTGGCCGCCTCCTGGAAAAGATAAAAACACATACAAATGAGCAGTTAATTACCGCGCCGCAAACAGAGCGCGGTGTCACACTCCAGTCGCGAAGTGAAGACATCTCGCCTCCCCCCCCTCCCTCCGCTCCTCGCATGTGCGCCTGGTGTCACTTGCGAATAAGTAACCTGAGTTGGTGTTGCTTTGCCAACTCCTGATTTAATAGGCATGCAGCCCACCCATTTAAACTATTGCCCGACATCATCTCCTCTTACCACGGCAGTGGCAGCAGCTCGGGATAACACCACAGCAGCCTCCAGCCCTGAAACCACCACTGAAACCGTAAATATGTGCTGGCATGCAGGAATCCCCGACGCCGCCGGCAGCTGGCCATACGTTCCTTTAATCTCATAACAGGTGCACTTTACACACCTCCACTCTGGTACACGCAAGGCGTATCTTGTTAATCATGCGACTCCATGTTAAGCTGACCCCTTATACATAAGCCGCCTAGTCGGAGTTGGATGTAAATACGAGCGTCACAAATTCCAGACAGCGATCGATGACCACAGGATGTGAAGTTCAAGCCAAAAAAAACGCACCACTAATGTCAGTCACGTAACGTGACCGCACCATATTGATCACGCTTCAGTAGTCAGATATTGATCTCATACATGTGGAACTTCGATTATTACAGCTTGTTTCTGAAAAAGCTGAACTCATTATTAGTGTCAGGAAGAGCAGCTGGCAAGATGACGAGGCTGGTGTCAAATTACAAACTGTCACCGACAGAAAAGCTCGAGATGTTGAGCAAAAGATGATGAAAAAATAATTCAGTGAAGTTGTTTTTATCGTTAGGTAAAAAAACGGTGGAAAATGAGCGAGCATATTAGGTCTCCTTGAAATGCACAATGGAGAACAATAAAATAAACAAACCTCACAAACTTTAATATCAACTCGGTATAACGAGTGTCACTTGGTTTTCGTGGCACGGTGGCAAAAATCTAAATTTGTGCGGAGTACATGAGGAAATTGGCAGCGAGATGCTGAATGTAATTTGTCGTTAAGAGGATTTGGTAATTGATTTTCATGGAAACCGACTGGTGACTAGAAAAAAAACGTATCCACACCTTTCACGCCTGCGCATTGTGTTGCTGTTTTATTTTTCCTCCCCTACATTGTACACAGATGAATAGAAACCAGTGGAAGCAGTCCAACATTGAGAATAGCAGGAACACAAAACTATACATCATGTACTCCAAGATGTAGATTCAATCCAACAATGGGAGAATGTTCTGCTTGTTGATTTGTGTTTCCAGACAAACTAACGAAGTTAATATGAGACACACTTTCAGCGCAGTTAGTGGTCTTCCATATGTAACGAGTAATGAATAGACCTCAGTGTGATGGCAGAAGCTGTTGCTCGTCAGCCCAGAACGATGTCACAAATCGTCAGAGACAACCTCGTGCACCCGACTCACTTCTGACCCCCGGACGGGGCCGTAAGTTGATGCTGTGATTCTAAATAATCCAATTATCTGCAGAAAGGAGAGGGGGGGCAGTGGTGGTGTTGGCGTGACCTTGGGGAGAGGTTGACAACCTGGTCCTCCAACAGAAGGGGAGGAGATGACATGGAACAATAAGGTTAGCGGTCCCTGGGGGGAGGCCTCATGGCTCTCTGGCTTGGATCAACATCACAGCAGCGGCAATATGTCAATTCATCACCCCGGCCCGGCCCACCGGCGCAGACAGTAACAGGGCAGAGACAATTAGCTGTTGCAGTCGAGAAGTGGGTGTTTTTTTTTATAATCCGTGAAGGTAGAGCAGTTGTCTCTTTTCACCCGTCTTTGGCTCTTTCAATCTATCGAGGGGCTTAGGTCTCACATTTGTTTTCCTTTATTTACAACCGCATATTGACTTTTCTCCTCGGGAACGTTCAATCACCGGCGAGAACGAGGCATCTCGCAGGGACGAGAGCAGCTCTGAAAACGTCTTGTCAAAACAGCAATATTTCATATCAAAGGCTTTAAGAGAGACACATGAATGAAGGCTGGAATAACGACGGTGCCGCCGCCCGCCTCACCCTCCGTCTCCCTCTCTCTAGTTAGCAGCTATAATATTTGTGAGAAAAAGCCTTTCGAGAGAGCGTGTGGGTGTTAGAAGAAAAGATAATTGAAGCAATGTCTATGAGCCACATGTGTACAGTGTAATCCCTTTTCGGATTTTATTAATTTCTTTGAGTTGTTATGAATGCCAACATCAAAAATATTTTGTACTATAAGCTCAGCTCAACCTAATATATTGCTACAATAAATATTCTATGCCTGTAAATATGCAATTACCGAGTCTATACATGCAAGCCAATAAAACTGAAACGACTGGCAATTAAAGTCACTGTTCCTTTAGGGGGCTTATAGTGTGAATATTCTCAAATCTGATGTTTCAGGCTGCGTGTGCTTCACATTTGACGGGTGCTGCTTCGGTATGTTGTGGTGGATGTTTTTCAAATGACGGCCCATGTGCTCCTACAGCTGTTGCAACAATGACAAGTGCTTGGAGTGACATCTGGGCAAAATCCTCTTGTGCTCAAAAAAGCATCTCGTTTGTTCGGAGATTGCTGTGATTGCACGCTCGCTTTTGATGATCTGCTCCCCAGTCCGACTCAGAAAGGCAGGGAGAGAGAGAGGGAGGGAAAGAGAGAGAGGGAGAGAGGGAGAGAGAGGGAGTGAAAGAGAGAGAGGGGGAGAAAACTGTTGTGGATTTCAGAGGCCTCTGAGTTCTCCTCCTTCTCCTCTTCGGGCAAACAAGGTAAAAGATAACAAGGCGGGCTGAGTGCATGAGCCCTCTGCAGCCATAGTTAGTATAAAGCTATCAGAATGTGTGAGATGTTGCTGCTGTCAGAGGCTTAAACAGTCAAAGGGATATTTTTAGAGAGCTTAAGCTAATAATCCAGAGCCCAGTCGAGTGAGGGGGGGTGGGGGGGGTGAGGAGGGAGGGGGGGGGGGTCTACAATTTCTTGCCAAGCAAAATGAGAGAGGAAGTACACTCTTCATGCAAAGGGCAGTTTTCAAAGCTTCACACTTTGTTTCCTCTGACACTGGAAGTGACAGCAGCCTGCGAAGAAGCAGCACACTGAGTGCACTCGGCGCTTTCAGTCTTTTGTCGAGGCGTTTTTTTCTTCCCTCCCTTTTAATTAGGCTGAATTGCTAATTTCGCATTCAGTCACAGAATCCGGTGATACATTTCTCCGTGCCTCCTCGGGACTGTAACAGAGCCGTCATACGTGCGAGCTAATAGTTGCCTATTTTAACTCTAAAACACCCGAAACATTTCTGTGTACATTGACACGCATCTCGTACCAGCATTATCTGTACAAGTCGCTGAATCTGTTCAAATCTGCTTACAGACAGACCAAAGTAATGAAGGAGTTAATACCTCCGAATAAAGTGCGAGGGTTTGCTACCGACCGTCCAAGTTGTTTTGGAACATCCGTAGCTCCATTCCTAACCAAGGTTGGGTGGATTGTGCTCCGGCTCTCCATAACTTGGATAAAGGACGTATAGAAGACGACTGGGTGGATGAATGCTGCCTCTCCAACATCCCAATACAAGCCCCACGAAGGCCACACAACGAGCAGAAAAAGAGGATGAGCCACTGTAGAAAGATGGTAAGCTTAAAAGGAGGCAGCCTGTTCTTTATCCAGCGGTGGTACGATTTATAGCTTTAAGTATTTATTAATGAAAAAGTAGTTTACAGTGCGATTCAATTTTTCAAATAAATCTCTTTGATCCTAAACGCATGAACAATACCAGATGTTTGCTTTGAGAGCATCTTTCTTCTGTGTCTCTATAAAATCCATATAGATTGATGTACAGATAAATATCAGGGAGCCCCGAAGAGAGGCAGCAATAAGACCGGAGCGAAGTTATTGGCTTCCAGGCTAACATATTCCCAGAAACAAACGAAAGCAGGCATTTAGTTCTCCTCCTCCTCCTCCTCCGTGTAACAAGTTGTCGAGCATATGTCACAGCAGGAGAGAGTCAGACAGAAAATCCAATTTCAGTGTTTCCCAAAGAATCTAAATCAAAGAGCAAACCTCAGTGCTAAGGTTAATAAAACTTGATAAGCTGAAAAGCGTAACTCCCCCAGGCCATTCAGAAAATAAGCATTTGCTTGACCGTGTTAGCCCAAGCTGATGCAGAGGCAGGAATTCAATTGTATTTGACATTGTGGGTGTGTATGTGTGTGTGCGAGTGTGTGTGTGCAGGGGAACAATACTAAGGAGGGTATAGCCGTGACAAGTTATTTACAACACCCATGTTTTGCTCTTCCTTTCAGGAAGTTTCACTCAGGGCTGCCTTCAAAGACACCAGGGTTTTATAGCACTTTTATACTATTTGAGGGAGGAAGCGAGTCCGGCTTTTGTAGATTATGTGTCTCTAAAAACTGGGCAAAACTTAGAGGAGACGAGAGAAAAATTTATCAGGCCTTGAACGGATCAAATGGAACTGACAAATCACTTAATGCAGAAAAGCGCTTAAACTAAACCGAGCATGTCTGGGTCACGGCCCTCCAAATAATTCCGCCAATTATCACTACTTACAGATATATATAATAGTGACATATGACACGTTTTCCTGCTTCTCCGCATGCAGGCGCGCACCGCCACTGAGGCGAGTCAGACAGCTTTCATAAATGCCCAGTAAAAACAACATCTGGCATTCAACTCGAGTGTTTCCAGTCAGATTGTCACAGCGTATATTACAGGCTGGTGATGTTGGTGGGGGAGGGAGGGAGGGAGGGAGGTTCGGAGAATGAATAACCAATCAACACAAGGGGGGGGGGAGATCGTGGGCGCCCTTGACGCGGCCTCAGGGTCACGAACACGACTCCTCCCGCATGTCAGGACGCCAGGCCCAGCGTGAGTCCAGGTGCCGCCGAACAGGAAGCTGCCACCTCAGAGATATGTGGGGCGATAACAACCGCAGGTGATTATTAATATGATCTCGCAAAGCCGATAGCGGCCCGGCTCACGCTGCGGTAGAAGGAAGGCGGCCGCCTGCTACTGTGCAGGACAGATTAGGGGGAATAAATCACCTGTACTGAGCCCTCCTGAGACTCCCCGGAGAATGCAGCAGTCCCGCTCAAGCATGACATGCCACAAACATGAGGGTAAACACACGCCTGGAACAACACACTCCAGAGAGGCGGCAGCCGCTTTTACTGCCTCTGGGAATTTACTCGACAACAGCTGATGGTATTTCACTTTGGGTTTTTACCGAGCCATTAAGTGGCGTGTTTCATCTCTTACCTAGTTATTTTTTTCTACATCCGAAGCGCGATCGCGCAAGGTTTTTAATCTGCTCGTCGTGTTTTTTGCGCGCTGACAGATTTACATCCTCCGGTTCCATCCCACAGCTTCCTGCAGCTCCCGAACGCATCGCCTCCAACCGCTCCTCGTCTAATGTCTCGAAGCAAAGTTGTGAAAAAGCACCTGTTAATAACTTATTTCTCTCTCCTCCCTTTTTTTTTTAATAGGACTCTGTCCACAGTTCAGCAGATGTTGTGCTGTGACTGTGAGATAGAGCATTTACATTTGCATCACCCCTCCGCAGTACATAAAAAGAAAATAATTTGCAACTTCTGTCAAATCTCTCCACTCGCCTCGGGCGCCATACACTTTTTAAATGCGCCGCGATGTCACGTCTGCTGGGGAATGGCGCCGTGTCCTGATTGCAAATGTTTGTGTCCACTAAATTCGAGTTATTCTGATACTATTTATTTTGTGGCAGAAGAACCCTTCCTCATTACAGTAAACGTCTGTGAAGCCAAACACGGTCGGCTCGCTTCATG
The DNA here is from genome assembly GCA_032274765.1 of Malacoctenus tetranemus. Lineage (NCBI taxonomy): Eukaryota > Metazoa > Chordata > Actinopteri > Blenniiformes > Labrisomidae > Malacoctenus > Malacoctenus tetranemus. Next base: position 6,981,681 of record JAUESF010000088.1, on the reverse strand, counting down.
ACAGCTCCGCCGGATTGATTTTCAACATCCACCGTTAAGGAATAACTACTTCACTTATATCTCCCCTTCACTGAAACAGCCCAATACAGAGTGAAATGTCTCTTGCTCGTGTGTTCTGACCAGAAATTTAAATTCTTTTGCAGAGGAAATGAACATGAAGCATTGAGTGCTTGTAGCTTTACACAAGCATCATCAAAACTCATTATAGAATAAAGTTAGCTTGTGTAAACTGACAGTGTGCAGAGGTGTGATGTCGCAGGTCACATTTAAAGTCACCAAAACATGTGTTTAATCTCATTCCTTGAACCTTTTCCCACAGTTAATATAACTGTATTACTCTGTGAAGCTTACATAAACATAAATGGCAGTAAAACTCATCTCACTCGTTAAACTTGTCCATTGGCAGAGTTGCTTTAAAGAGAAAGAACAGGTGATATTTTCCTTTACCTCGCTTTGCATCATGTCTTATAGAACAAGCCTGATTCAGGTCTGTTGTGACAGATTTTGGACAGTTTAATTACAGATGCAGCGAGTATGTTCGGTTGGAACATTTTAGGTGACACATTGTAAAAGCTGGGAACTCATTAGAAATGTTGAAACTTTAAAAAAGCCACAATCGGCCTGTTTGGTTTGAGAGCGACGGCTTCAAAAATTTCAAGAAGGCGTCTTATGATATGGAGACTCAGAGTATGCAGTTTATCAGCAGGAGTCGTGTCAAATCATGTCAATACATCAGAAAAAAATACTCCAAAACGTAAATGTTAAAAGGTGCAAAGGTGAGAGGACGCATCTAAGATAGTTCCGGTGTGATTTGCAGAAAGGTAAAAGCGAGTGCCGGTTTTGACCCGAGCTTTCATGTGACTAATTTCTACTGTGGCCTTGCCCGCCAGTCCATTACACACCTGGAGTAACAGCCTGTGCTCCCATCCATCTCAGCCTGCCTGCAAGGGCGGCAGAGAGGTTTGCTCGCCGGCCCGCGGGGACGGTGGCGGCGGCGGCACCTACAGCACAGGTCCAAAGGTTAAACAATCGGAAACATGTGCGGTACATAAATATCTGCGCTGATAGTGATCCTGGCCCGGGAAAGTGGGCTTTGCATAAACGGGGGGGCCGGGGAGAGAGGATGTAAGCTCAGATAAAGCAGGAGGGACCGCGGCAGGCATGCAGTGGCTCTATTGGGGCTAATGGAAGCCGCGGCGCTGGCAGTGGCAGCATTGTGCTGAGGGGGAGTTAGTTATCAGGCTGATGGCCTTATCAGCACTGAGGGGCTCTATCACACATCTCACCTCTGGGCTCTAACGCGGGGTCAGCGCACGACGCCAGACTACCACAAACTGGCTATCTCTCAAGGAGGAGGATGTGGTGTGGTGGGGTGGGGGAGGGGTGGGGTGGGGGGGGGCAGTGGTTAACCGGTTTGTGCAACAAGCACAATAACAGAGGAGGTCTTAACTGGTTCTCATAACTGTCATTTCTCTAATCCGATCAGATTATCGGCCGGTTTCTCTGGGGCTTCGTTCTGTGCCGGACCGCCGGCCGTCCCGTGACTTCTCCCTCTCAGCTGGTGACTTGTTCCAGATGTGCTGGATCTGGATCCGTGTCCTCGGTGATTTTCGGCCTCCACCTTTTGTCTCGCTCGAGCTCATGTTTTTCTCTCTTTCTGGGAGTTCACGTCACTTCGTGGACAAGCCTCGGTTTGGCTTTATTACTTAGAGAACTTCATCATCGAGAGTCGTGTCACTTACTTGACAGCACCAAAGCATTTCGCATGCGTGTTTGTCTCATTAGAGGGCAGTTCGTCATGTTTTATCCACCCAAAAGGTGTAATTCAGTGTGTTTTGCCAACCAAGAGGGCACTTTAGCAAGATTTTTGAAAGACTATCTCAATGACAAGGCTCCTCATAAGCACTTTTCTCAGAGTTAAACATTACTGATGGTTTTAAGAGACAGAAAAACGTTTGTGTTTTGCCTTCATGTCTCTCTAAACCTCTGAGTGGGCCTGAAGAGGTGATGTGTTGTTTTTTCTCCCTCTTGCAGCAATCAAAATATAACAATGAACAAACCTGACAAGTTGTTTGCTTATAGAGCGAGTGAATCAAATCAAAAAACAAACACACTCGTGCATTTCTTCAGAATATGAATTGGTTGCCGACTCAGATTTATGAGTTCAATACTTCTTTTTTTTGCCTCCCTCAGAAAGTGTTCTTCTCTCAATGTGCATTGTGTTTTCCTCATTATTCTCAGCTTTTAATTCCTGTTAACTGCCTCTGATCGTGTTGCAAACATGCAAACATGTCAGTGTAATTCTGTGAGTTTATTACTCCTCTCCCGATCGCTGTAAAGAAGTGCACGTTTTTTTTAAACACTTTGTTTTGCACATTCCTTCATAGAATAAACCCACGAATGAAGGTTCTTTCCAACATTTATCCT
>JAUESF010000088.1:6949807-6961255 GCA_032274765.1 Malacoctenus tetranemus | reverse complement strand
TGTGTGTGTGTGTGTGTGTGTGTGTGTGTGTGTGTGTGTGTGTGTGTGTGTGTGTGTGTGTGTGTGTGTGTGATATTACCTCTCTGTAGGATCACAGACTGCTTTTTAAACCAAGGTGTATTTTACAGGGCTGCACCAGTCTTATTCTAACCTTGGACTTGTGTGCGCGCGTGTGTGCGTGAGTATGAGTGTGCATGTGTGTGTGTGTGTGAAAGAGTGTGTAGTCACTTCCACCCAAACTCAGACTGACTAATTTAAGTTTAAAAGGTAGCCGGCCGAGCCTGGGGCTGATACAAACAATGAGACATGTTTCCATGGTTTCAATGCCCTAGAAATGGTGTAATATGGTGAATTCATTTGAAGTTACATTTCATTTTTTTTCCTCCTCCTTTTTTTCTCTCTCTCTGCACTTTGGGTTGGTGAATGACTTTAATTCGCTGTGGCAGGTGTCACTGTTTTTCTCTCGTAAATCAGGATTCCGGTCGGATGTGAGACTTTTTCTGCAACAGTAAAACGCCCAATTAAAAACAGACTTTCGCTTTGTGCCCAAATGAATGAAATGAAAATTTAATCGGGTTTCTTGAAATCATCTGAACGGTTATAATTTTAAAAGGGAAAGGTTTAAATATTGATATTGAAAATGCAGTTAAAAAACAACACCTTTAAAGCGTGTGTTTGTGTCTTTTGCCAGTTTTTTTGGAGTGAAAAATTGGCACCGAATTCTCTTGTAGGACGTCATTAACGACTTGAGAAAGAAAGCCAAGGAAAAGGATGTCAGAAAGAGTGTCTGTCAAGCATCAAACAAACACAAACAATAGGAAAAAAAGAGGATGAAAGTGCAGCGTTTTTGTTTTATATGTTAATGCGCGGAGTGTTCGCGGCGGTGGAAGGATACGACGGGGCTGTTCGCGCCTCTTTTTCTGGAAATTTGGTTTGAATTTGGGAAGCTGGCTGCAGATCTGATGCTTTCACTCGGATTCCTGCAGTGGAACAGCAGCTTTCAGTGGATGCTAAAGCCACATGTTTCATGTATGTGATAATTTATTCCCCCAAGTCTGCTTCCATGTTTCTCCTCCTCACTCTTTGCCTTTATTAATCCACAAACTTCTCCGCTTCAGCAAAGTGACAAAAAACTCTCCGTCGACTGTTTTTCAATCACTGAAGTTTCTACTTGACTGGTTGATGTTTGACAGGATTTCAAACTTTAATCAAAAGTGAAACATTAGATTGATAAAGTTTAACAGAAGTAGACAGAGTGTCCATATTTTGCTGAATCTTTCTCTGTGTGTAATATTGTGTTTTTTCCAGACTTTGCACGTCTAAAAAAGTCGAGACTGAAAATAAAGTCCTGTGAAAACGTGGCCCTGAACACTTTTTCCTGGAGACGCCTGAAATGACCTCAAAAAGAGACTCTTTAAACTTTGATTCACAGAAAACATTGAAGTGAAGCCAAACACTGGAGGAAACACACATACACACACACACACACGCTCCCACGACACACAGAGGCAGGAGCCTTCAAAATAAAAGCGAGCTCAGAGAGGGCCTTATTTTTTTTCCAATTTCATGCAAATCTGATTTTGGTAACCAAGACGATATCACAATAATAACTCGATGAATACGTGGACAAAATCTGAAACTTGAATCTTCCTCAACTTGGACATAAACAAGCCGAACTCAATGAGCATCTCTGCAGTTTTCGACTCTAATAAAAAAGCTTCAATAACTCGTGAAAATGGAGCATTCTCCATGTTGTTTCGCCGTTCACAGACGGCAGTAATGTAAAGTTTTCTCTCTAAGTGCTTCTTTATGTCTCATTTGTATGAAAAGAGGCCAATTTGACATAAATAACGGCTCAAACATTTCAGTCCAATTGATATTCGGTTTCGACTCGCTGGCCACTAAACTAATAACTCTCCTGTGTGATCACAATATTACCGATGAAGTGAAATGTTTGGGATTATAAAGCTCTTTAGTGAAGCCCGGAGAAAAGCCCAGTCACTCTGCTGCCTGATTTATCACGATGAGAGCCTCTCAGACGGACAGGAGCCTCGGCTCGCAGCGCCACGGCCATTTTTCTAAAATTTCAGAGTGCTTGAGATCGGTAAGTGGAGCAGCTCTAAATAAAACACGGGGTGGGGGGGGGGTGGGGGGGGTGGAGGTGGAGTGCCGTATAGGAAACGTGTGAATCACTGCGGCGTAATGTACCGGTCGTACGGTTACGCGCCGGCGTTTGGTGACTGGAGAGTTCCTCTCCTCTTCAAAGACAAAAAGAAACATTAACGCGAGAGTTGGGCGTCCGACGTGTCAGTCCGGTTGAAGAGTATCCATTACCTAATATACACCCACACTTCTTACAGCTTAGCAGCAACATGAAAAATTACCACTTAAGGGAAAAATAAACGTATAAAGCTGGTCTGAGGAGCAGGAGGTGGAAGGTTGCCTTCTAATTGCTGGAGGGGAGAGAAACCATGTTAGAGTAAACAAAGTCTGATCGATGGTGGGGATTATATCAGAAAGAGCCTTTGGCCTTTGGCCAAGACGAGCAAACACACTGGTCTCTGTCTCCGCCACAGATGGAAAAAATAGCCGAGGCAAAAAGCTGGTGAGTTAAAAGCATTATATTTCACAGGAGGAGGGTAAGAAGGAGGAGGGGGGAGGAGGAGGGTGGAGCAGATAGAGCGTAGTACAATGCCAGAGATGACATGTAGCCAACTATATCACATCTCGGCTATTTGTATCAGACAGAAATGCCAGTAGATAAGAGCGCAGCGCTGCGAGTGTGATGGAAGGCTGCTGCGGCTGGAGGCTTCGCTTCAGGTCAGCCGCTGCTCCCACGGCGGCGCCGACGCCGACGCCCGCGTGTGAAACCGCTCCATCACCGCACGCACGGGTTCAACGCGCTGTTAGCTGGTCACGGCCGGGGGGAGGAAATGTATTCTATACCCTCCGCGTCAATGTGGCAATTGCAATTCACATAAGCCACTTAAGGAAATCTGCAGTGGGGAGAGGAGGGGGGGGGGAGAAAAGGTATAGAAGCGGAGAGCAGCTTACGAGTTGCTGGAGCCTTTTTAAACACGCCGCGCAGGGTCTCCTTGTAAATGAGTTCACTCCGCTGCTTTTAAACCCCCGTTAAGCTATTAAGTCTGAAAATAACATAATTCATTACTTCCGTCTCAAACATGTCGAAGTTGAAGAAGCTAAAAGAAAAAAAGCACTTGTGTCTGCCAGCTGAAAGCCGGCAGGTATGTGCACAAAGACCGGGGAAAAGAACACGCACGACTTCTGAATCCATCCATCGAACTTGATTTGTGATTTTACATCGACGGGCCCGCGCGTCGCTTCTCGCAGGGCTGCGTCCGGCTCAATCTCTCCATAATATTCATGTCGATAAACAGGTGACGACTCGGAGAAAAAGGACTGATTATATTTGCTGATCCCCCCCCCCTCACACAAAGAAATTAGGCGAGATTGATGAATGCGTGCATATACTCCACACAAAAGCCTTGGGAGTCTCTAAAAGCTGTTACCATGGTGGTATCCCATTAGAATAACAAACATTTCCCCTGGATGTTTAACATCGCTTCCCAGTGAGCACAGCCCTCCCTAAACCTCCCCCTCTCTCTCTCTCCCTCTCTCTCTCCCTCCCTCCCTCTCACTCTCTCAAGCACCTGCCTTCACATTTTCCACTTCTGAAATTCCAGCAGCCGCCTGGAAAAAAAAAAGGGAAGAGGGGTGAAATATGAAATGCAGTTACGAGAAAAACTTGAGTGCCAAAAAAAGGACTTTTCTTCAAACCCGTAATAACTTTCCATGGGAATAGGGAGAAACTTAAAAAGAATAACACTTCCCCTTGATTTTCTACTCCTACCACTTTTTTAAGCAGGCAGTGAATTTCCTGGAGTGATAAGGGCTTAGCCAATGTAATCCTCAGAGGACCCCTCTCTGGCATGCCAGGAATCAAGAAACCTTTCCCTCTTGAAAAAAAAAAGAAAGAGAAAGAAAGAAAGAAAAGTAGACAGAGAGAGGGAGGGAGGCAACAGTAGGTTTGGGAACAAGGAGGAGAGGCAGCCAGCATGCCATCTCCCACACATGCTGGCGAATGCAAATTAGCATGTGTGGAAAGAGCAGCCGGACTCGCCTCAGCTGGAGATCAACAGAGGAATATTGATATGACAATGTGAGGGGCTTCCCTGACTCAGACAGCAGGGGCCACTGAGGATGCTCTAATTGGCCTCACGCAAGGAGGGGGGGGGGGGTCGCGTCGGATGTGTGTGTGTGTGTGTGTGTGGCGGCGGCCATAAATGTTTCACGGAGATTGATTCATTATCAGTTTGCTCGACAGGCTGGGTGGGCCTCGTAAAAGTGTACCATCTTGAACTGGTAGCGTGTAAGTCAGAGGCGCGGCGACAGGACGGAATATATCATCCCGACCTTTCACTTCAGATATTGAAATGAGAGCCTGGAACACGACTTGCCGCGCCGCAGGACGACTACTCTTGCATTTCAAAAAATGCGGCAGTCGAGAAAAGACAAGTGCAATGATAGGTGACAGTGCAAGGGAAAGCATTAATAATTCACCGGCGTCTCCTCTGTCAGGATGTGCCACGCTATGATGTGCCGCCTCTCTACTCTTAACACCGCGCGTCAAAGCCGGCGTGGCGAGTTTAGAGGTTTAAATATTCTTTTGATTAAAGGCGGCACCTGCGCGCGCGAAACGCCCCACGCTTTTATTTGTGTTGTTGTGAAACACGGCGATAAAAAAAAAAAAAAATCCAAACTAATAAATCCATTTACTGACTCCTGTAACTTCTGGTTCGCGTTAGCAGCCGATTAATGGCCGCCGCGTCGTTATCAACGCTGACGCGGACGCTCCTACTGTACCGGTTTGTTACGCGGGAGCTCGTAAAGTTTTACAGCCAAACTCTCCTCCCTCCCTCTAATGTGGTTAAACAAGACGGGGTTTCTTTTGCTCGGTGATGAATGTGCAGAGATTACTCAATTCCCCACAAAAAACCTAATCTGTCCGTTTAAAAATAAGAGAGGGAGAGAGAGAGAGAGGGAGAGAGGGAGAGAGAGAGGAGACTGCCGGCTTCACAGACACGCAGAGCGGCTGAAGATCACTGGCAGCCATTTAAGAGCCGTGAGAAAGGCAGTTGAGCATCTCAGCCTCTCGCTGGGTGGTTGGTTACATGTGGTTGACACATTTGCATCTTCAAAGATGCACACAGACAAACTCAATATGTGTGAGAATGTCTGGGCGGCATGTGGAAAACCCCAGCCCTTCCTCTGAAGAGGTTTCCTCCCCCCCTCCTCCCCTCTCTCTCTCTCTCTCTCTCTCTCTCTCTCCGAGACTATACGCCGCTTTCGGGTCCTTTATCTGTCGAGCAGTCGCTTCGGCAAGCGACTTGTAAACAAGTTGCTTGGACTGGATGCACAGAGAGCCGCGCGGCACCGTCTGCTCTGCACCAAACCGGAAAAAAAAACAGCCCCGCTGCAGGAAACGACAAATCAGGAACCATTACACAGCGACAAATATGACAGGAACAGTGCTGCGCATTATTTGAGCTCCAGCACTCATTCACTCAGTGTCTCTTCCAATGAGCGTGAACAATGCAAGCGGAGTGTGCATTGTGCTGCCGAGCAGGAGACTGCTCCTCTGAATTGGGGGTAAATTACAAAAGAGGCCTGTGCAAATTAGACGTGATGGCTTCATAATACGTCTGAAGTGTCAGCTTTCTCCGCAAACCTATCCCCAGGCTACACTCACGGATCGACGCTTTGAACTTCCAATTATTGCTGCCAAACCGCGGCAATCAGCGCGCTGTAAAACAATAATTCGAGCGTTACGAAACACAAAAAAAGGATCAATGGTGAGTCAGACGTTGGCAGCGACAAGGTTACCAACTTGGAGCCCGCTTTTATCCCCCCGCGATGCAGTTTATGCGTCCAGACAGATCACGCACGGACTCATGCGAGATTCACCCTCCGACACGCAGCTCGCCAGAGCAAATAACGAGAGATTACCAGTTTGTACGGAAGGTCGCTCAGTCTCGCTGGATCCCAGTTACTGAAAAACAAAACGATATAAAGCAAGATAAGAGAGAATAAAACAGACGAGTAAATACCCACATAAAAGTTTGACGGACTCTCTGCGACTCGTTCTCGCCACGTTAATGAGCAGGACTTTGAAGCGTCCAATGTCGCCGTTTCGCTTTTGAACGCGTCTTTTGAAGCGGGGAGGTCACAGCAGAAGATTAATATGGCTGAAGTGTTTGTAGTGGTTTCAATCCTGAGAGACCATTTGTTACCGAGCCGCCACGAGGACCTGCGGGACACAGCTGTATTTCAAGAGGAACCATTCCCTCCTGATGTTCATTTAGTGGAAAGGGGGCGATGTATCCAAAGTACTATCACACTTCCATAGGATTACTGCACAGAGAGGACTCGTAAACAGAAACACTAAAAAAAAAACCAGAGAGAAGAAGAACTCGCTGAACAGGATCTGGCACGTGTGCAGCCGCTGAAGCAATTTCATATTACAACATGACCTCTTACTCATGTATAATTCTGCCCGCAAAGAAATAAATTACCTTTGCAATTTGGGACGCCTCCAAAGGTGCTACTGGGTGCCATTTGTCTGCAATATGTTGAGAGATTGCGAGCTGGCAGACAGGGGAGAGAAAAAAAGAAGGGGGGGGGCTACAACCCAGGCGGCGCGATCGGGGTCGAACACCTCAGCTGAACCAGAAAAAGTGACCACGACGGTTGAATGGAGGAAGACTCCGGGAGTTAAATGGAGCCCGAGGGGGAGACACCGATACGCGGGGAAACTTCCTGTAAACACAGACGGGGAATTATTTACGCAAAAAGGCCGAACATCAGAGCCGCTTCTCATTCTTAATTAAGGCGTGTTTGTGCTTCCCCGTCGACGAGCGATGTACATAGGACGCCTGGTCGAGACGCATCAATATTGTCTCTTCAACTGCGCCCGCTACATAATTAATACTCGCACTGACATGACATGGATATGATATGACAAGAGTATCAGAGGCAAAGAGTTAGAAAAAGAGCCGAGCCGATGCATTTTTCATGAACTGCGGAGCGCCGCGGCCCAAGTTCCAGACATGATGTTTCAGTTTCAGAGAGGAGGGGGGGGGGGGAGAAAAGTGGGCATGAAGGGCGTCAGAGCCAAACGTGAGGCGGTGAGTCCCAACCAAGCTCCGTCCAACCAGACCGAGGTCGACTCCGAAAACCTAAAAACCGTAAAAATGCAACGACGCTCGTCTTTTTTTTTGAACTCCCACTGATGTCTCGACATGTGATGAGCTGCTGCAGCTGCTGATGCCTAATCAGAAGAAGAAGAAGAAGAAGCTGGACGGATAACGTTTTCCATCTCTTTCACCGGTTTCTCCTCAGATTGGTGGAGCTATAAATAGCTCCGATTTCAGGTTTGTGTGAGGAAGCGAAGGCAGAGGAGGAAAAAAAAACAAAAACAGAGCCGACACAGGTGTAGAGAAGAATTCATTTCGCAGTGTGTTTGGACAGGGGCTGCTGTGCTCCGCCGCTGGGCGGGGCGGCTGCCTTACAGGGGCCATTCCTCCTCATTCAGAGCCATTACCACCCCACTGTCACTGTCAGTCTGTCCCCTCACCCATCACCCGGGCCCAGAGTTGGCTCCAAAGCCCGCAACTAAATCACATTCTACGCACAAACGGCCGGAGCCGTGCAGCATCTACTGTATCTAATCTAATCTGTCCATCTCCTGTGTCCCTACACACACATGCGCCGGGCGTGTGCGTCTCCGGAAAAAAAAAAAAAAGACAGGCCGGCATCTCGGCACCTCAATCATGTACATTTCCGCCCTGTGTGGCGAAACACGAGTCGGTAATGCAAATCAGAAATCAGGATTTGCCTCGATAATTGGGGCTTTATCAGCTCATTAGGAAACAGGGAGGCATGGGTGAAATGAGCAGGCAATATTCCCATTAAAAAGGAGAGAGAGCACTTAGAACGCAGCGACACGAGTCCTTGGGAAGCAGCTTTGATTGATAAGGTTACTATCTTGTCAGCTAACACACACACACGCACACACACACACGCACACACGCACACAAAAGAGAAATAAAAGAAGTGGCAATTTAGCTGCAAGAATGGAGCAAAATGTTCTCAGGTGGTCCTCACGGCCACTCGTCTGCCCCTCAGTGTTCCAACGCTCCCAACAAAATAGCACATCGCATTAAAAATTTGACAGATTTATTATTACAGTTGTTTAACCTCTTGATAATCAAATCATGTTAAGGGAGGGGGTGGAGGGGGGGGTCAAGGAGACTCTCTCCTGCTGAATTACAATCATTTCGGCTTGATTTAAAATGTGCCGGCGTGGCCGGGGTCCCGGCGCCCCCACGCTGGCACACTTCCTGTTTACATCCAGCGTCGTTTGGAGCTCAAGTGTCCAAGAGGGAGTTCAGAAAGAATAAAATCATGAATCATGCCACTTTTTTTTTTGTTCGCACTTGAGGACCTGTGTTAAGAGAAGAAAAAATAAAGAAGGAAAAACACGCGCGCACAATAGAGAAACTGCCTTTCACAGCTATTACATTGTGCCGAGGGGAAATGATAGGGTACAAAGTTGGTATTCCAGCCTCCTCCGGTCCGCAGCCTTTTGTGGCACAAACTGTACCGCGAACGCTCACAAAGCTGACTGGCAGGATACAAATTTATCACTATTAAAGCGAGCGGGCAAAGCCACATTAATCCCACAGTGTCGGCGTGACAGGCGGCGAGGGTGACACGCTGGCATATTGTGTTTCATGTACAGTAATTGCGGCGGCTCAGAGTGCTCAGAGGTGAAACCGTCGCATTACGGCGCGGCCGACGGAACCAGGCGTCGTCGTCGCCGGGGCCTGCGGGGAAGAGGACTGTCATTAGCGACAGGACGCTGATGATGGAGTAACACTTTCTTAGTGCCGCGGGAGGAAGAAAAAAAACAAGCCGACGCCGTCGGCGCAATCAATACCCGTTCGGAGCCGTCGGAATGCAAATGGCGGCGGGGGTTCCTGGCGGGCGTGACACGGGATGATGCGCCATTACTTATTCCGGCTCCATTCAATGTCATCATTAGCCTTTACAGTGTCAGATCCGCTCAATAAAGGGCATTATTTCCAAAAGGATAAGCGCTGCATTAATCCTTTTATGCTGCTTTCAGCAGGATCGACTCTCCCATAGCTAATATTAATGTGCCGGGTGTCAGGAGTGAGATGGCTAATCCTGATAGCTCAGGATGTACAGTCAACTTTGCAGATGGCTATCTGCCCCGGCGCTCGCACTCCTAATAGGCACGGGAACAGGATGTGCTTTTAATGCCGCACTTCCCCGAATGTCGTCTTCAAAGAAAAACGATAATTTTCAACGGGGCTTTCTGAACTGAGAAGATAAGCCAGAGAACGGGGGAGGACAAAATAAAAATGATGCTCGCCTCAGAGAGGAAAAATAGCTTCCTGATATAGTCCTAGCTCCCTCTTTAAAGCTGACACCTAGAACATACAGTTTATCAATTATACATGAAGCCAGAATCCATCTTCTGTTGGCAGCTTGTTTGGATCCGGCCCGAGCCCTCTGAGTGGTGAAATGTGTCTGGGAGCCCCCATCCCTCCTGTCGCCTTTTTTTTTCCCACTCGCAGCCTGTCCTTAAATCAATCCCTTTTTAGGCCTGAATTTATTTTTCCTGTAACAAATCTGTCTTGGCAAATGATGTCACATAAGCGGGGAGAATGACAGCCTGATGTCTGTGTGGGGAACATCAACCTTGCTCCAGCAGCCTCCTCCCAAGGTGAGTAATCATGCTGAGGAGCGGTGCAGTGTGTGGATGCCAGCCAGAGTCCAAACAAACCCAGAGTCTGTTGCTCAAGATAAACAAACCAATTAGGGGGAAGGCATGTTATTCCTCAGTTGGTGGGATATTTGCTAGATGGAAAATAATCAATGCATTCTTATTTCCACCGGGGTGAAGCTGAAAAGTCCTGAGCTGAATAAAATCTAGGCAGAGAGGAGGAGGGGGGGGAGTAAAATTATTCATAAGAAAAAATAAATAATGGGACTAAACTAGCTACTAGTCATGTAATTAATCCATGCAGGCTCAGTGGAGAGAGCAGAGCACAGAGGGGAAGATTCATCATAGCTTTTTGCCCCTCGCTCCCAGGGATACATGCCCTTCTTGTGTGGATGAGTCAGCTTACATCTTCTGACAACTGTGAGCCAAGGGCTTTGTCAAAAGGAACCACAGTTATTGTTTTGATTGGTCCCCCCTTGTTATGTTGGGAGCGCAAAATGCTTTCAAATGTGATTGCGACCACAGCATCTGAAAATAAGGCACGCACATATAGAGCATCAAAAAAGGAAGTGGGGGGGGTGATGTCTGCTTTTTATTTACCGAGGACAATCGTTTGGCACTTTGGCGCGCTCTCTCTGGCCCCCGCTCGGCGCTGGAGCGAGCGGCCCTATCAGTAATTGCAGGGAGCGGCGCCATTGGCCGGCCAAAGCATTAGACAACTGGGCTCGCGGTGCGTGACATTCAAGCTGGCCAATAACGACAGACATGCTAATCAAAGCGTCTCTGGCCTCCCCGTGACTGCGCGACTGGAGGACTTCGCCCGGTCGGGGTGATGCGCAGCTGCTCCGGCTGCTTTCCTCGCTCGCCCCCCCTTCGGGGTCTGGGCACCAGGCGAACCGCTGGCACAAGAATTTAGATGCCGCAGAAAAGGAGAGAAAAAAAGAAAAGAAACAGAAATGGCGAAGGCTACCAATGCCACACATGAAAAATAAATCACAGCCAGCTTGTTAGCATGGCAGGGCGAGAGGGAAGGACGGAGAGAGAGAGAGAGAGAGAGAGAGAGAGAGAGGGAGAGAGAGAGAGAGAGAGAGAGAGAGAGAGAGACAGAGAGAGGGAGAGAGAGAGAGAGAGAGAGAGAACAGGGAGGACGTCAGGAGAGGAAAAGGAGGGAACTCTGGCATCGAGGTGAAAAACCGATCGCTTCAACCTCGACGATAAAGACGGCAAACATTGTTTCTTCTGTTTCATTTCATCGTCGCGACCTCCGACCAAAGCGAGATTTCCATATCTGGAGCTGTGTTGTGGCAACTTTCTTGACACCAACAAAACCAGTGAGAGTGCACATACAACGAGATCCCCCCCGTCCAGTTGAAGGGACTACGACTTCCTTCGGGTGGTCTCACTCCGGCTGGATTTGGGGCAACGCACTCGAGTCTTTCGGTGTGAAAGCGGCGCTCCCGATCGGTCAACCAGACGCTCTGGTCTGAGCACGGACGCAGACTCCATAGTGGAGGAGGATGAATCCGGGTCTCCTCCTGCATCGTGCTGATAACAACACAAGTTGGTCCCACAGTTGACACGACCACAGCGTCCTGACGGTGAACATCCCCCTTTTT
>JAUESF010000088.1:6919793-6932918 GCA_032274765.1 Malacoctenus tetranemus | reverse complement strand
TGTGTGTGTGTGTGTGTGTGTGTGTGTGTGTGTGTGTGTGTGTGTGTGTGTGTGTGTGTGTGTGTGTGTGTGTTAAACCTTTCCCTTTGCTTTTTGGCTGAAAATTGAAGGGGGCTGGTTGGGCGGAGTATCTGTGTGTGTGTGTGTGTGTGTGTGTGTGTGTGTGTGTGTGTGTGTGTGTGCCACTCTGGGGTGTAAGCAGGCTGACGTGCTGCTTGTGGTGCCAGTACTGCGCTTTTTTTTCCCCCTCCTTCCTGCTTTTGCCTCCCTTTCGCCTCTTTTTCTTGCATATTATGCTACAGTGACTGAAGCTGAACTCAGCTTTCCCCTGCAGTGAGGGCAAGAATACAACTGCCAATTAATGCTGTATGCAGCGTGCCAGCGTTAACAGTGTGAGGCATTCCAGTTCAACTTGCCGCGCCGTTTGAGGAAGAAGGTGGGCTCGCTGGTTTTTCCCCGGGCGCGGCTCACCCCTCGCAGGCGCCGGGTTTGTGCTCCAGGCATAGGGCGCAAACCGACAGCGTCCCCCAGCTGTGATCAGGTTTGTGACCTAACAGCTCTGCAGCTTGTGTCTCATTGGGTGAGTTTTGTGTATCAGGCCAGTTGGCAGAGGCGAGCGTCTCCTCCGCCTATCCTTGGGTTATTTCTGACCATCTGTGCCCAGTCATTAACGGGCCTTTTCACAGTCAATTGTCTAGTTCGTCTCCCCTCTTCTCTCATTTTTGTTAGCCTCACTGTGCACGGCCACAAGACGGACCGAACACTTCTTCTTCTATTTCATCTGGAATGCAAATGGCAGAAGTTAGAGAGGGGCCGTGTTATTAGCCGGGGCTAAGGAGAGCTGTGCAGACATAGGTTAATTCAAAGTGGCATCATGGAGGATGCATCAAGCAGGGAAGATCAAATTACAGGGCAAAGCGCTCAGTGGTAAGAAAAACAAGCCAGTGGTATGCTGCAGAATGTGTGCGTGCAAGCTGTGTGTGTTTAGCAGCAAATGTATGTGTGTGTCTGAGAGACTGGAGAAAAAAGAGAAGGGGGGAGGCAAATAAGACAGCAAAAGGAGAGGAGGGGGAAAGAGGGGGGCTCTGTGTGTGAGTGTGTGTGTGTCCATCGAGGGCCAACGGGGGGATGGGGATGGAAGGAATGGGGGAGCAAAAAAAAAAAAAGGAAAGTAGGGACAGAGGGAGGGAGGGAGGGGGGCTAACTGGGCCAGCACGCACACATCACCCCCACCAATTAGAGTCACTCATCTCCCCTTCCCACAATACATCAGCCTCTATTTCTGATGTTTACAGTCGTCGGGGAGAGAAATAACTGTACACATCACTGCAGCGGCGGCGGCATTCAACAACAACAACAGCGCAAAAAAAAGAAGATATCCTCCGCCTGAAATGCGTTTAGCCATTCCTTCTTCCCCCTCACGCCTTTGTTATTGGTCTTTGTGCAATGATTTGCCTAAGGACCCAGATTTCCTAGCAACAGCCTGCCACCAAACATTTGGCAGGAGTTCAACACTCTCTCTCTTTGTGAGAAATGGCAGTGCTGCCTCCCTGCTTTGCGTCTGCCACCAGCCCTGCTGCTGCCGCCGCCGCCGCCGCCGCCGCCGCCACCGCCGCTGTTGCTGGATGAGCCAGACTGGCTGCGAGAGCCCCTCTAATAATTCTGTTTTCATCCAATCACACCACATAGTTGCAGGCACCTTGAGAGCCTCTGCCAAGAATCATCAATCACCTCTTTAACACACACGCTCCGGCAAACACAGACGCATTTGCGAGCAAATAACATGCTAACATACACACGCGTGCACTTTTCGGTAATTAAATTTACAGATTAGAGTGTACAAGGCCGCGTGTCCCACCCAGCAGTGTGTGTGTTTAATAGAAATCAACAAAGCACGTTAATGCACAGCAAAAGGTTAGTACAGTGAGAGCGAGAGGGAGAAAATGTACAATCTGGCAGTAAATTGGGTAAATACATCTGAGTGCTCTCGACAAGGTTAATGGAGAGAGGAGGCCTTAGTGAACACCGGTCTAGACACGCCACACAGTATTAAGTGGGAATAGCTGTGGCAGTGTATCTGGCTAAGTACTTTAGAAGTGCGAATGGGACTCTAATAAAGCGAATGATCCCCCTGTTTTGACAAAGAGGCCCAGGAGGGATGCAGAACACCACGTTTTAGATTCCAAGCACTGACAAACACCCATTTGTGGCCCTTCTATCCCCCCTCAAATCCCACGGAAGCTTTCCCCCGCGCGCAGGACTGTCGGATGTGGGCAAAACCCAACTGCCAATTTGCAAAGGATGTGCCATGTTTGCTAATGCAAAGCAGAGGCTAAAAATGAGACCACACAAACTCTGGAGGATGGACTGACTGATCTGCTTTCTGGCAGGAGCACTAACGGCTTTTATTCTCCCGTTTTCTCTCTTTTTTTCCTCCTCCCTCCTTCTTCTGTTTGTTTCTGCGACTGGGCGGCTAATTATGAAACCTCCGTCATTATAGCACTACAGTACGCTCGTGTTCGGGTGGAGGGGGGGCTTGTGGAGTGGAAAAACATCGCGAGTTTCACTTGGGACGATTTGCGAACGGAGCATGTCGATGGCGAGGCTGTAATGGTGATTTACGCCGATAATGAACTGCTTACAGGCCAGGAATGCGGCACAATTTCAGGGCTATCGTCTTGACTCCAGATCAGAGGAAAATGTTGATCTGCCTGGAATTAAATATAATCCCAAACAGTGAAACATGAGCATGGCAGGCCATCCTACTCCAGAAGCTGCCAGTGAAGACATTACCTCAGCAGTGCAGGCTGGGGTGAGTGTGTTTGTGAGTGTGTGTGTGTGAGCGTGTGTGAATGTCTAAGCGCACATCTGTCCTCCTCAATCTGTGTTTTGTCTGCGAGGGGGAGATAGTGTGGGAGGGGGTAAAGCCGAGTGAACTTGCATAATCAATTTTCACACTTTCACAGCACCTGTTGGCTTGTCTTCGCGTTAAAAGAAATGAATGAATGCATTACATGTAGAACAATTTCACACCGCGCCGCAGCGCCGCGCACAAAGACGAGGAGCAAAATAGGGAAAATGGAGCTGTATTGTCTCAATAGGTAACATAGCTCATTTCACCGCACAAAGGATGAATGGATATATTGACAATGCAGAAGGCGTGCTGAGGCATTTCCCTGAATAAAGCCTCTTAACATTTTGTCCTCCTCTGGCAATGGAATTGGGGAACAGTCATTTTGAATGTAGAGGGTCTCACTTACCGCAATATAATAGACCTTGGCTTTCTCCACCAGCTCCCAGTTGCTGTCCAAGTCCAGGTGTTTTTCCTTTTTGTAGCAGTTTGCCGCTGCCAGGTTAGCAACAAGGGACCTGCCGAGACAGACCCCATAAATCTTCCGCCTCGCTTATCATCCATCTTAATTTTGTCTCAAAAACATCCTCAAACAAAACAAAAAAAACCCACCCCCAGATTCTCTTCTGTTGTCGCCGGATATAAAAGGATGATTATCGTTTCTTAAAATGTCAGAGCCTGAATAAATAAAGTCATCTGGATGTCTTTATTTCCTTATTCTTTTCAGGTCAAGAGCCAGGATTTTTGTGTTTTTCTCCACAGGCCGACAAAAAGCCTCCATCAAATCGTTCATGTTATCATATCACCTGGAAAAGTGGTCCATTGTTAACAAGGATGGAAAAACAAGGCAAATGCATGACTAAATGAACCCTTGAGTGGAGCGGTGAGTGGTGGGAGCTGGAAAGTGAAGCAGGTGGCATTATCTTAGCATAGCTCATTAGCCAGTCCTCGTGTGCTGTCTCTTTATGAGCGGGCCATCAAAATGAGTGCAACCATCATAGCTACTTAGGGGAAAACTGTTAGGCGACCATATGACAGGAGGGTGTTGCTGCAGGAAGGGGGCGAGAGGAGGGGGAAAAAAAGCTGCTCGCCGCGGTTAGTGTCAAAGGAAGAGAGTAGCAGCGCGCTAACTTGATCAGAGCGCGATGACGGAGGCTGCGATGTGACAGCAGGATTGGGACTGCGTTTGACCTGAGCCGGCGTAATGGACTCGGGAGGTTGGAGCGAGCGTGACAGACAAAATGAGTGTCATTACGGAGGAAGTCCAGCGGACACGAGGCGAGCCGGGCGCCGTCAGACAACAGATAGACCTAATGATGGCGCGCGTTCAGGAGCGAAAGCCAGAACGGCTCCGTAAGCAACTCCGCAGCGAGAGTCCTGCAATATTTATGAGAGGGTGCAACTCGTCTTCCATCGAATTCTTGTTTCGAACAAACGTTTTGAACAACAGACGAGCGGGCTGTGAAATCTTCATGAAACGGGATTTAGAGCTGAAATTTGTCTCAATTTCAACCGACAGACACGATTTAAGAATCTTTAATCGAGGAAAATTTCAGTTTTTCGTTTAAATTTTCATTTGCTGTTACAAACGCTCACATTTTTGCCTCCCTGAACTCTGATGAGCCACATGTGCTTCCATGTGAAATCTACGTCACCTTCCTCAAATTCTCGCTGGTATAAAGAAGAGAAGCCTCTTTTATAGCAGGAGATTTTTGTGTTGTTTAGTTGCCACACTTCCAGTGTGCGAGAGCCTAAACACATAAACCTGACCATTTGGTTTATAGAGCCTGGTGGCTGTGTTAAATGGTGCGTGATGTCATGGTAGGATCATTTAATGGACCCGATGTGGGAAACGTGAGTTATAGAAAAACCGTCCTTTATGGCTCGAGTCCAAAAAAGAATTAACCGGAACATGCTGCACCTCAAAAAAAGGCAGGAAAACGTGAAATTAGGAAGTGATGAAAATGATTGAACATTACTTAGATTATTTGGGGACAGAATACATTTAAAAGAAACATGCGATTGTTTAATCTGCAGTGTTTTGGCAGACTGGAGCTTAAAGTGTCAGTTTTGAGTGAGCGAGGTGGATTTTTCCTCCTCCTTTGAAGAGTTGCACTAATCAGAGCCCGGGGGCTGTGACACACTGGCTCCCAATCCTTCAAAGCCATCACCCCTCCAATCTGGCCCTGCCGGCGACCTTTCCTTTGGCCTCCTGAGCTGTCTGTTAAACACCTGTAAGAAATATTACAGAGCTCGTCTCCCTGAGCACGGCACCTGACCTTTTCAGGTGTCAGAGCCCACATCAAACAAGCCCACTAAGACCATTCAGCAGGGCCGGCTCCCGGGGCGGTCAGGGTCCAGTCGTTGACTGACTGACAACTCCAGTGGCAGCGGATAAAGGGCTGCAGAGGAGGGGAGTGTTTAGAGAAGGAGGTTATTGATCCACACCTGGTCTATCATGAACTGGAGCCCTGGCTGTTAGTGATATTTCTGTGTGTCTCTGCGCAGGCTTTGACCTCTGCTGTCTCTGGCGTGCTGATGATGATGCTCGCATGAGAGTGGCCAGAGATGCTAAAGCCTCCTCCCTCTGCCCCCCCCTTTTTTTTTTGTTTTGTGTTTTTTTCCCACAGCCGAGGAGGCTGACAGGTGAGAACTGGGATAGCCCAGGCATCCCGAACACATTGCTACTGTCAGCCTATAGATGGATGACAACCCACTGGGGCGGCAGAGACTGAGCGGGGGCCTGGAAAAACACGCTCAAGCTGTTCTTTTTTCCTTTTGATGTGGGAGCTGAGCTCTGATTCCCTGTTATGACTTCCAGCCCGGAGAAGGCAGCTCTCT
The DNA here is from genome assembly GCA_032274765.1 of Malacoctenus tetranemus. NCBI lineage: Eukaryota > Metazoa > Chordata > Actinopteri > Blenniiformes > Labrisomidae > Malacoctenus > Malacoctenus tetranemus. Next base: position 6,927,226 of record JAUESF010000088.1, on the reverse strand, counting down.
GCCCGAGGAGGCGAAAATGAACCAAAATGACTCCTTCGCAGCGGCGCCGGGGGGTCGATTGGTGGTCGGGGTGAGGGGTGGGGGGCGTGACTGGAAGGTCGCTGACCTATTGTCTCCGGTGATGCAGGCCGCGCACGTCCCGGTGGGTTCCTCGTTTTGCTCGTAGTAATAGGCGTCGACGTGCGCTTCCTCGGCCTTCTTCTTTAGGATCTCGCCGAAATTGTCCCGGCCGATGCACCCGAAGAAGGTCGCCACCTTATGGGGTTCCTGGATCATCCACTGAGAGAGGGAGAGAGAGAAGGAGAAAATGGTTCGACTGAGCTCAGTTTACAAAATATAAGTCTGTTTGAAGGGTCAAGTTCAGCTAAGGCAGATGGCACACAAACTGTAGCTTCACAGCAAACATACTGCCTGTGATATATGAGGGCTGCGAGCTGTCGTAAACAACCCAGGACCAATTCCACTCCACACAGAGGCACTATTCTCATCCAAGCGCTCCTTCCTCCCTGTGTGCTAAAAACAGTCTCATCTCCTTATTTACACAAACCCCATAATTCAAGGCTTCATCCTTCTTATGCAAACACAGACTGTGTGTGTGTGTGTGTGTGTGTGTGTGTGTGTGTGTGTGTGTGTGTGTGTGTGTGTGTGTGTACCAGCTACCACAGGATCCCCCCACCCTCCTGCCCCCCCCAACACAAACTGCTCGTAGGCCATTTTTTGGTCTCGACAGTCTTGATGTACTCAGTGACTTTTACCTGATGATGAGGTGGTGTTGGTGTATGTGTGTGTATGTGTGTGTGGAGGTGGGGGCGGGGGGCGCAGTGAAGTGGGGGCCGCTCAAATTCTACAGCGCTCAGGTTTAACCTCCAAAGATTTATTGACGCGCACTACGTGCTGCTGTTTGCTCATTTTATTGCAGCCTCCTGTTTTGTTGCTGACGGCGGCCCCTTGTGAATGAGATGTTGCTGCTTTTGGGGATGACCTGTATATGTGTGAAATTAATCATTTCACGCGACCAAATAGCATCTCGGTAGGGGAAGAAAAATGCATTTTCATCACCCGTCCAGAGATGCGCTTTCCCCCCTGTTATTTTGCACCTCACCTGCTTATCCCCCCCACCCCTCCCACCCCCTGTTTTGGTGTCTATAACTTCAAATGGGGTGGAAGAAAGATAAACAATCAGGAGGACAATAACAACTTTCTATGGGAGGACTTAATACTTTGATCTCGACTCACAACGGATCAGCAAAGGTTTGAAAATAAGGATTGTTTTCATCATCTTGTTTGTGTAAGTGTGAACTTTGCCACCGAAGCAGTGTGAGAAGTGTACAAAGTCTGCTTCGAAAATTAGGTCTTGGAACCCTCGCAAATTAACTCTGGTGGAGTTCGACTGGAGTCAGCGTGAATCCGATCTATAAACGGCCCAAACGCAGGAGGTGACTGACTTTAGAGGCGCTGTTTATCATAACTGATGTGCATAATAAGAGGAATTCTCACTATACAATCAGTCTGCAGGCTGTTATTGAGCTCTGAGTTGGTAAAAAAAAATCCCCCCCACCCCCAAGTAATCCACTCGCATCGTGTTGCATTTCGCTCAGCACACAGCAATATTGTGGAAGCTATGTTGCAGAATATGTGTCACAGCAGCTGTTCGCCATGTGTTTTGTTTACATCTTCTGGTCCCATGTTAAAAATGTCAGTGTGAGCGTTAAGCGAAGTGAACCCAAGCGAACCTTGGATTGTTTTTCTGCTAATTTGATGTCAGAGTTTGGTCCACATCCTGATTTTAAACCTTTACAGTGAACATAAACTCCCCCTCCTGCGAGCAGGGGAGCAAGTGAGGAGGTGATGCTGTGTTCCGATGAATTAATCAACTCTCATTGTCAGCGCTGCTCACTGTGAAATGAACAGCGGTAATGTCACATATGCCAGCTGTATCCTGGCCCACGAGCAGGCCGACCACGTGTCATCTTGAGTCATGATTCAACCGTTCAGCTTTGCCCCCTGCACCAACACACACACACACACATACGCGCACCCACACACACTCTATTCCCCCACCTGGTCAAAACACACAAACAACACGCGTACGCACAAATCCGGGCTCTTCTTTCCCCAACCTCTTGCTGCAGGCATCTCACACTTATCAAGGTCACTGGCTCGGGTACACGTCAAGTCCAATCTGATTTTCCCTTTGCCGTGATGAGCTCCGAATCCAAGGTTAGGAGCTGCGGGCTGTAAATAATGACAGCGCGGCCCCTCCATTTGCAGGCCTCTCAGGTGGGAATAGAGAGGGCCACTCAGGGGCCTCAGTCCCTCTGATGACAGCATGGTGAATCACAGCACCACCCACCGCCACACACACACCTCACGACCATGCCCTCCCTCCCCCCACTGTTTCCCCTGCCTTTCTTCCTCCCCCCTCGGTCCCCACACCTCCATCTGAACCCTCCTACCTCCTCCACCTCCTCTCTCTCTCTCTGACCGTCGGCTGTACTCTCACTGCCAGCTCAGCTTGTCATTTTACAGGGTCATTAACAGACACACATACACACTAACATGCGAGTACACAGCGCACCCACACAGGGAAAAGGCTGACACACACACACACATCTACACACATGCAGAGAAATCTTCTCTCCTGCGACAGCATCAAACCTCCCTCCCTTCCCTTAAAACCACCCCTGCTTTTGCCAGAAGCTGCTCTCCTACTCCAATAAACACAAAGCGGCAATAGATAAGAGGGAAATGTCTTCATTATGATGATGTAAAAAAATGTATCTTGCACTTTTCATCCCCCCCTCCACCTCCTTTGTGGCGCACAGGAGCGAGGAGTTATATCAATTCATTTCCATCCCTGGCACCCTGCAGACAATCCCTCTCCATTCCCAGATTATGTGAGATAATACCTCCATTATGACAAAAGCGCGATTCGCGGGGTCGCCGAGAGGTCAACCAACCCTGTGCTGGGTATTCATGCTTAGTCACATCCCAATTATATCGCAGTGGCAGAGGCAGAAATTGGCAAATGTACATCAAGGCGCTTCATTACTGAGGGCCGCTCCAGTGAAATTAAGCAGCAGATGAGACAGAGTGAGATTTGCCCCCAGGCGGCATGTTAGAGAGAGAAGAGAGAGCGAGCGAGGGAGGGGGGGAGGGAGGGAGGGAGGGAGGGAGGGGGAGGAAGAAAGAGGGAAGCTGAAGTAACAGATTTTCGTGAAGGTGCTGGGAGCTTGTATCTCGCACAGCAGCTCATGTATATTTACTTAACTAGGGAGAACGCTAGTCCCCAAAGATTAATAGGTTCCCATGATACGCCAGCAACATATCTCTAGGTACATTTAGATACAAGCAGGGAAACCTAATACAAACAAGAGAAAAATATCCCTGAAAAGCATGGGGGGGGTGAAGGGGGGGGGGGGTGAAGGGGGGGGTGCTTGCTGCTTCCTCGCTGGAGGCGAAGCGATGATACATTATGTTAAGTGCAGAAGAAGTCTGGCATTTTGGCTCCCATTTACCCAAATAATCCCACCCAGCCCCAACCACCCAAAAAGCGGCCCCCGGGGCGCCCGGGTAGCTCTTAATTATGACATCTCATGGTTGCGAGGAGCCCCACTCGGGGAGCTGACCCGGGCCCGGCAACCTCAACATCCAGCAGCTGCCACTCTTCACTACGGAGGCAGCCGCTCCGCGTGGCAGCTTCCAGGAGGGCAATTACACAGCCCAGATGAGATGAGGCGGCTGAATGTTTGGGACTTGAGTGCTCAGACTGCCATTAGCGCTATAAGCTATTACATTCCCTCGTCTTTCTTTCTCTTTTTTTTTCCCTCCCCTCTCGCACCCCTCTCTCCCTCCACCCATCTACTCGCTCACTTGCTGCTGTATATTGATGAAGTGGTAATGGGACCTCTAGTTAGATATTCCTCCTGTAAAAACATTGTCTTGTTTCTAGTCTCCCTCAGGGGTCAATGTATTCTCCCTCCGAGTTGCTGGGAATCATTTCTGCTCTATTAATGATGCAATTCCAATGCAATTCAGATCTACTGAAGACGCAAAGCCACAGTGGGCTTTTTTTGTGTGTGTGTATGTGTGTGTGTGCGGGGAGTTGATAGACGCCGACGCCGCGTGTTATCCCCGCAGCTCGGCAACAAAGTGGCGCCGGACCCACGTGACAAAGGGGGGAGGCTGGTGGGCCGTCGCTCTCTGACCGAGCTCTCGACGGAGGAGAAAGTCTCCTCGCCTCATCTCACCTCGCTTGAGAAGAACATGACCGTGCCTAATGATGGTCACATTAATTATAATCTTATCAACCTCTGGAAGAGAAAAAAAAAACCATTGGAGGTATTTATAGAGTCTTAAAATAGGAGAGGAAGAGGCCTGGAACAGCCTCCTCCTCATGACACACACTGCTTTCAGTCCACGACCACACGGAGACGAATTTCAGTGTTTGTGTTTTTCAACTGGACGTTATGAAACTTCTTCTTCACTCAGAGTTGGAATAAAGTATCAAAGTCCTCCTGCTGTGTCTCTGGATGCTTCATCTAAACCAGCATTTTAATGCTACACTGGAAAAGTGCTAATATCAAGCAAACATCGTGATCCATCAACACAATCGTGTCCTTTCTCAGATGTTTCCATGCTAACATCGCTCTATTTTGCTTACTTCCTCATCTTGTCCCTGCACCACCTACAGGCCTGAGTTAGGTACTGCAGCGTCCTCATGTCGATGGGAACTCTGCGTGAACCTGTCTTTACGGGAGACGTTGTGAAAAAGGATACGCCAGTTTTTCGTCTCCGCGTCGCCTCGACCCCCGGAGTCAGAGGTCAGAGACGGATATGAGTGTTTCTTTTCACCACGTAGTTAAAACAACCAGCAAACATGTGCCCATCAGGGCCTGTCATAGCCGGCGATTTCATATAAAGCGCTGGCGGAGCAGAGGGCCCTCACCACCGGCGCTGACATTGATGAGGTCTGGCAGCTTCCATTAAATCACTCTTTCCTGTAAAGTGCCTGGCATCAAAGCAACCGGCCGAGGATTTTTCACTCAATCAGGTAACACGGGAGCCTCCCCTGCCTCCCCCGCCTCACCCCCCAACCCCCCCCACCCTCCCCCGAGTCCTCCGAGGGGCTGGAGCCTTCTGGTCAATAACTCCAATCAGTTCAATTTCATGCACAGTTAGCCGTGTTGGGGTGCGAGGGCAGTGCTCGCGTCGCGGGGGTTGCATATGTTGTTGTCGCTGTTGTTGTTTTTCTTTAATTTTCTCTCCCCCCCCCTTTTTTTTCCCTGGGAGAGTTGATAAGTGGGGTGGGGACCTGTGCTGTGTAAAAGTGGAGACTAGCCAGGGCTAGCATGGTTGTTTTAACTCTGCCTCAACACAGCGGGCTGCGTGCCAAGCCATTAAAAGTCTCTGTGCTCTGCTTCAGTGACACAGCTAAAAGAATAGAGCGCGGGCGAGAGGGAGAGCTGTAAATGATCAACACGATAATGAGCTGATTATCAGTCAAAGGCATGGATAAGCTCTCTCTCCAGTAATTTCCTTTCAGATCAGTCAGCCACATTCTCCTGTTTGCAATCAACACTCAAAGGGGAGGCCTAGCATGTCGCCCGACGGGAAACCGGCCCAATATCGCCTTCAAATATCCAGATCCTGCTCGTCTTTGTTAGGAGCCTGGCTCGTCCCTCGCTGACACCCCAGCATGGTGGTGGGTGGGTGGGTGGGGTGGGTGGGGGGGTGAAGGGGGGGTCGGCTGCATCGCGACTCCAGTCTGCTTTTGTAATGGATGTTCCACAGTTGTCACGCGGCTCTCGGCTCTGGCTGCAGGACAACATAAAGCTGACTGATGTCGCGCTGATGCTCGGATGTGCTCCGCAATCTGGGAGTGTTTGGACAATGAATCATTTCCTGTTGTTTTGACACTGTTCAAGAACAACAGCAGCGGTGGCAGGAACTCGCTCACTTTCACTCTGTTTTCCTCGCCAGAAATCTTTCGGTGACACCACACGAGCAAGTGTCGGCCAATCAGAATATTGTAAATAGTTCCTGTGATTTTAGACATAATTTCTTGTTCATGGACTCTGTGTTCAACAACACTTTGTCCTGCAATAAGTGGGAACTAAAGAACTGAGGGAGCGATTTCATGGGAGCTTTATAATTCCCATCCTCTTTCTTTCAAAGCGGTGCAACGAGGGGCTGAGAATGGTGAAACATTTCCTCATTAGACACTTTGCATTAAAACTCTGTGCAAATGCAAATCAATTTGCATCAGCTACTGTTATGCAAATGCACTTGAGGCCACAACAAGATTACATAATTAATCAAGAACTAGTCATTTCACCGCTGATTCCCACCTAAGATGTGCGATATTTTTAGAGCGCGCGCATGATGATGCAGATAATTGAACTTTTTTGGACGGCTGATGGAAGCAAGACGGAGGCGCTTTTTATTAGAGGACGCAATCATCGCTGATTTCATCATCAACCATAATGAGAATAATAACGATAATATTCATTTAAAGTTTTGTTTATTCTGAACTGACGATTCAATTTCACGTCCAGGAATAACAAGAAGATTACGAGTGTATGAACGAACAGCGAAGGTTTGTCAGACGGCCGCTTCCTGTCGTCACTCGACATCAGCCTGGCTGCACAATGTAATGTTAGTCCTGATGTGTGTGAATTAGTAGTTTATGAGTGAATATTGACAATGCTGTGACTGTGTTTGTACTGTGTAGTCGTACTGTGATTATTACGCTACCTTTGCTGTGACATTTCTTGACTGCTGCCACGACGAGGAAAGCGCCCGCCTCCCTTTGTACTTTGGTGAAAGAAATTTGTTTGCGTTTTTCTTTCTCTCCAACCTTCGATTACAACTGCTCCGGCATTAACTAAGCGATTTTCTGGTGTTTTCCAGCAACTCTGGTGTGATTGTCCAATTTTCTTTTATGCACCGAGTGAATTAAAATAAATGGATTAAAAGTGCTGCTGTGCTGCATCAGAGGGGAGGAATAAACAGTCTGTCTCTTGTAGACACTGGTACACAACCCCAGGGGAGTGATGTTAGACAACACAAAAACACCCAAACAAACGAAAGGCAGCTCGCATGTCCACACGCACATACGTGTGTGTGTGCGTGTGTGTGTGTGTGACAGAGGGGGAGGTGGGGGCGGGTTGAGGTGACAGCTCCCAGGAACAGCCCCCGATGATAAGCATCAAACCCGATGACGCGCCGACACACTCCATAGGTTCTGATGTTAAACGCGACAAGAATGTCCCCCAACAGTATCTCTGCACCCTCTTCAGAGAGCTATCAAAGGCCAAGTTCACTGAGCACACAAAATAAACCCCCTCCACACCCCTCAGCACACACACACACACACACACACACACACACACACACACACACACACACACACACACACACACACACACACA
>JAUESF010000088.1:6894901-6905183 GCA_032274765.1 Malacoctenus tetranemus | reverse complement strand
TTCAGGTATTTAAATTGCAAGCTGCAGATGTGAAGCTTTGATCGAAACTACAACTTGATCCTTGAACTTTAACACATTTTTCTATGTTTCAGTCAATGTCGTGATGTTGTGACGGCTGCTTCCTCTCGCAGGTATTGGAAATCAATCTCACTTCTGTATGTGGAGGCATTTTGCTCGAATCACTGACTTTAAAATGAACACAACTTCTCGAAACCATCGCGTGCCTCCGAGCTGCTCCGCTGTCGTCCTGCGCGCTGTGATGACACAGCAATCAACTGCCTCTCTGCTGGGTTACACAAGGGTAGCACTTGTGTACTGTCCTAATTCATAAAGTACTACTGCCAAAAATAATCAACACAGGAGTATTTGAGGGAAACTAAAAAAGAAAGAAGGAGGGGGGAAAAAAAGCTCCTCGCTGCACTGAAAATTACCTAATTATTTACAAGCTCGCACACAAATGAAAGACTTGTGGCATGTAAATAGGAGACACATTGCATTGCTATTAATACTGGCATCCTTCTATACCTTGTGGCACAGCCTTAATTTTTACCAGGCATCGCAGCCCTAATAGCAACCAGGCTCCTTTGGTGTGCGTGACAACACACAACTCAAGTTTTGACAACTGCCGTCAGAAAATAAAGCACATTAGACTATATAATAAGCCGCAGCGAGTGAAAAAAAAGAAACAGACAGATTTCCTCTGGATTTGTTTAAAACCTTTAGAGAGAATGGAGCTGGCGTGTTTCACGGCAGATCTAAGCACAGCTCACTCAGGAAAACCTGAATGTCTTCAGTGAGTCAAATAGTTAAGTTGAGCCGGTGCTGCCATAAACCCGGTGGGAGAGCTTGGAATAATCTAGGCGATGTTAATGATGCAATTTATATGTGAGGGGACCGGTGTTTGGCAGGCTCTTTCCGTCTGAGCGGGCTGCACAACCCAGCGAGCTCCCAACACCCCCTGCTAGATGGAGGGGGTGGAGTAGGAGGAGGATGTCAGAGCCCATGTGAAAAGAGGGAGCGAGCGAAGCACTGATAAGAGCCATTACTATTAGTGTCTGTCTGTCACCTGCTGTGCGTCATCCAGCCTTCTCTCTCTCCACATGCGCCCCCATCCCCGTCGCTCCATCCCCATCCGTTTTCCTCAGGCACATCACTTCAAATTTGCACTCACCTACACACTTTCCATCCTGTCAAAGATACGCTCGCTTTGGCTTGAAAAAGCCGAGCCGAGCTGCACTCTGGAAAAACTACCGCCAGCTTTGTTTCAAAACAGTTGTGAATTAGCGAAGGTGCCGACAGCTGCCAGCGTTTATTCGATAAACAAAATAGCGATAGATGAAGCGCCGAATTGGCACGGGGGAGGGACAAAGTATTCGAGACATACCGTTTTTGTCGGGTTTTTCCGAGCCAACACAAAGCCTAATTTGGTATTTCATTTATTACTTGGCACAATGCTCGGGCTCCTTAAACTTATGAACTCGGGAGAAATGAACAGTAATTGCAGGCTGTTCTTTATTTTCTTAAAACCTTTTTAACCAAAATATTTAAGGCTGTTTTTCTCAGTTGCTATGCAACACTTCAACCGCAAGAGTGGGAGCACGCTGAGAATGTGCCAAATAAAAACTCCTGCCACAGACACTCTGTGGGGAAATATGAGAGAGGGGCATCGCTCAACGGTCGCATGAAAAACGAGGAACAGTCGCGTAAAATGCACAATCATTCTTTCATTCAGCAGTAACTTGACCTATGTCAGCAGGTGACTCCGACAATAGTGTTTAATGAACCATTGTTTACAGTCTGAAACGCTCTCCGACGGCTCCACCGCCATGTGAGCAGCTCCGTCTTCCCTTTTTTTCCCTTCCCTGCTGCCTCCTCCGTTGCCCCAAACATACAAGCGCCTGCTTTTAACCGGAGACTGCTGCGACGTGGCAGGCGTACCAAGTGTCCTGTGCAAAATATCATTCTGTAATTTGACATGAGGACGCTGCCAGATATGTAGACTACTGTCTGTTTCGCGAGTCCTTTCAGATTTCACTCAGAGCTCGCCTGGAGCCCGGGCAACTGTACCACCGCCAAGCAGAACGCAAGCAAGCCAATGGTGCAGCCTTTCTTCCTGAGCCTGCAACCAAGGACTTAAAGCAAGGACACGTTATGCAAGATATCACATTCAATTCCACTGCCAGCCTCTGAGGCCAGATGATACACACTGAGTGTGTCTGTCTCCCGAGCCCTCAATGTTAATCAACACTCTTTTCAATGCATACTTATGAGTTACAATCTACTCCCCATGTCTTCCCTTTGGCAGCTTAAATTAAGTCGCGAATTTGACGGCAAATTAACTTCAACGGGGACGGTGATATGTCACCTATGTGGCAATCTGGGCCTCTTTTTTTTTTCTTTGCCGGGGCAACGAGATCTCCCGCATCACAGAGGAGAATTAAATCAAACGCGTTATTTTCCTGTGAACGTCATAATTGAGGAAACACAAGAAAGGAGGCGCGGCGAGGCGCGGCGCGGCCATCGGCTGGCGACGTCCCTGTGATGACAACGCCGCGCGTAATCACCCCAGTCAACTTTTATGATTGTGATCACAGCGCCGGAGATTTAATGCAGGCGCCGCGATTAGCTGTGGCGTACAGTCACAATACAGTGGAGGTGGGAGGAACACATGCTCGGGCGGAGGGTGGGTGCGTGTGCGTGTGCAGGGGGGGGGGCGGGGGGGGAGGCAAACGGGGAGCCGACAGAGATCTCCCCACTTCATCATTGAGTAAATGGCAGCGCAGACATGAGCTGCGACTTCACAGCTGCCTCATGGCGGGTGACATTGAAGCCCACGCATGAACACATCGCTCATCAAAGCGAATGAGGCGTTCTTTCGCTTCCTCTGCTTATGCTGAAGGGAAAAAAACAATGCAGCCCCCCCCCCACACCGTCAAGTGCACACTTGCACACCTGGAATGCCGAGAATGAGAAGAAGATGGGAACGAAAAAGAGGAAGGGTGGGAGAGAGAGAGAGAGAAAAAATGCGTTGGGTTTCATGCATCTCTCACAAGAAGCTTAACAGACTGTGACCTTTCACTGCTTCGTAATGGGAAGGAAACGACAAGACCCCGGTGCCATAAAAAGCGCTCGGAGCGGGCGCGAACAGTGGTTCGGCAATTAACCTGTCTTAAAACAAACAAGAGGCTTTTCGCTTTAACAACAGGCGCATACTTGAGAGGCTTGATTTCTGTGGCGTGAAACTCAAAGGCCCACCAGGGTTCGGGGGGGTTTTTAATCGGTCATTAGCGCGCTCATTTCTGCACAGCTGCGCCGAGATCTATGCGGCTCCACGCTCGCTCGCCGTGATCAAAACACAGAAAAGAAGAAGTCGGGGGCTCTTATGTAGATGGCGGCGAAACCCGGCGCTGAAGTCTCGATAGCTCTCCAGGCCTCTTCAGACGGGGGATATTTGTTTTAATGCTGATTTGTGAGCGTGAAGAGAAAAAGGTATTAAATAAAAAAAAGAACGGGAAGAAAATATTTAACTGGCCTCGTTCAGCGCACAGGCACGTCGTTCTCAGAGTTCGGTTGCAAAGTTTCGACACAAAAGCTCCACTCTTTCTCCTTAACTGTCCTCTTCCCTCTAAGTGGTACCAGACGTAGGCATTTCTTCATTTGGCCCGTTCAAATTGAGGCAAGTTGCTATTCTTTATTTATTTAACAAAACGAGCTGTAAAAGCCAAACATTAGGTCATGGAATATTTTCGCCCTGAGAAATAAGTCACTGCCTTCAATGAGACATCAAGCCCAGTTTTAAGTGTTCGCCTGCAAAATATGAGCTGCTGAGGACCTTTTTCGAGGCTCAAGTAGAGCTGTGGGACTTTTTCTGTTTTTCAAATCCAACTCCTCAGCAGAGTGGCGCACATGCGTTTTCAATTAGGAGCTGCGGGCCAACAAAATCGAGGCTGGGCCCCATTCACCCCTTCCACGATTGACCAAGTCTGAGGAAATGTTAAACAGGCATCACAAGCATGACAGATTTCTCAAAAAGCCTTTACTTTCCAAACAATAGTTCAGCCCATCGCAGTGGATTGATGACGCACAGTGAAGAAACTGCACGAAATCTAAATAAAAGGAAAGGGAACACGCTTAATGGTAACTTTCTGCGGCACTTAGATGAAGCAATTTGTCCCTCTGCTGAATGGGTACAAAGCCTGCTTACATTGCGAGGAAACACAATATGTCAATGGTGTTGATTTGTGGAGGATCATAATGAGAATGCACGGTTTACACGAGGCACTCAGAGAGGGATCTACTTCCCTGGCAGCAGCAATAACTCCCTATGAGCCTGTCTCTGCTCAGACTTCAATCTCTGGGCCCTAAGGAGCTGTTGGAGGACTTTGATGTTCTGTCTAAATGAATTGACTGTGCTTCTTGATACAGCCCTGCAGTCAACCGGCTCCCCCCACCAATTCTGTCACCTGTGATAAACACCGCGCGAGCGCTCGGTGGCACCCGGTTCTGGATCACATGCCCGCGAAAGGGGCCACCGTTCTTTCTTTCTTTCCCTTTTTTCTGCCCTTCAACTTTGTAAATAACTGAGAAAAATATGATTGTTGTTTCCCGCCGTGCCCTATCTGAGCAGCAGCCCTTTGATGTGTGCAGGCTGGATATGAGCAGGCAACACTGGGCTGGTTTTTGTTACCTTACAGCCCTGCAACATCCAGTAGGTAAGCCTTTATGTTGGATGCCCCTTCAGGGCATGGTGTTTGTTAGAGCCTGGGTAAAGGCAACAACCTCCAACCCACTTCTAACGTTGCCTTTCTCTTTTTTTTCCCTTTTCCCTCCTCTCAAGAATCAGAGCCAGAGAGCTCTGCATACAAGCCTGCAACTTCACTGACTTGATCCAGACAAGATCTGAGGCTTATTGAGGAGTGCTGGTGCACTGCTGAGGAAGTACAAATGTGATGATACAACTACTTTGGGAGTTGTAGTTTGTCATCATGTGTGATGTGAATGTGGAAAAAGTAAAGGCAGAAGTCAGAAGGTATTAAAAAAAGGGAAGAGTAGTATCTGCTCACAGACACACATGGAGCCCTCAGTCTGAACTTTGCATTCATTTATGTATGTTTTTCTGTCTCTTAAGGCTTAACGGTACGAGTACTTAAAAGCAATACCAGCAGAAAACACAGGGGGCAGTGTGGTGCTGCTGAGGCACAAAAAAGAAATGTTGTGGTAAAGTTTGAAAGAAGCTACAACATAAAACTGCTTCATCGACAGATCCCACCGTTGGCTTCTATTCCTCAGAGGGGCCATTATTACTTTTTCTTCAACAGTCGCCATTTTTTGTTGCCACCATGAGCTGGCTGACTCTGAGTCGCCCCCTAGTGGAGGTCATCCATAAAACAATGACTCATGAAAGTTTCTAAAACCTCCGACACCCTTATGTGTTAATGAAGCCTTAAGAACGGAGTCTTTTCTATTGATGACGCCGCACTGACTGATTACTATCAAACGCCGGGGCCGAAATGGCAGCGAGAGGGAAACAATACTTATCCATCTAAGCTTCGGCTTCGGTCAATTCTCATTTGACTAAATCCAATTAGCATCGATTCCGCATTGTCCTAAAGCCGAGGTTTAGGTTTTCCTTGATAGTGCAGGAATCCGGACTCGGGATGAAGCGGCGGTATTTAACCTATTAGAGGCTCCGGTGGAGCGGCCGGGGTTTGGGAGGGAAGTACGAGTTCTGCCGGCGAACGCATTGATCCTCCCACACCCTGGGTTTTCCCGGCGTGTGTAGCGCTTCCCGTGCAAAGCCTCTGAACGCCCGCCTCTCCCTCTCTCTCTCTCTCTCTCTCTTTCTCTGTCTCTCTCTCCCTCTCTCTCTCCTCCAGCGGCGCCGGTGCTCCCGAGCAAACCTGCCCTGGATCGAGCATCTCATTTAGTCGCCGGGCCCCTTTGATGTGGATTCAGTGCTGCAGTGCATATCATTCGTGTTTGAAGGTTCAGCTTCCACAATACAGCCGGGTTTGAAGTTTCACATATTGCAGGTGCTACAATGTGATAATCTGGGAGCCGGTTATGCATTATACATTTTTCATAAAAGAACACCATCACCTGAAAGTGAAATGTGGAAAAGTCAGTGCTTGAAGGTATATATTGACAGAAACTGTTTCGGAGACTTCTGGGTGTGGGACGAAAATACTCTTGTTATCTTGAGCATTTCAGAATCGGCTCGACATCTTCCCTGTGAAGGGGGTAAATATCCAAATAAACAGAGGAGAATAACATTTGACTGGGGCCTGCCACGCCATTATGAGGACAATTTAGTTAGCTGGATGCTGCTCAGAGGGCACGCGGGCCGTGACGTCTCTTTGGAACGGCGACCGCCAGCGAGCAGGATCTCCTCCTTTCTCCATCGGATTTCACCAGCGAGCTGATGTGCAGCTCGGGGGCGATTCCTTCAACGCCCTCTCCAGTAAAACATGGGGGATCTGTGTCCGGTAACCAAGGAAGGCCCAAGTGGAGAGGAGAGATAATCTCTGCTGGATTTTATCTTTGGATCAATTACCACGGCGCCCATAGCAACAAAGTCACGTTCGGGATTTGCATGTTTTCCCTGTGTGGCTTTTCTTAGGATCCGCTTTTTTTTTTCCAAAAACAAGAGGTCAAAAGGTGACTCCAACCTGTCTGAACGAAAACGTTTCCATCTGGCCTGAAGAAAAGAAGTGATGCGTATCCACGGGAACCTGTGTCAGTGTGGGCGGGGCCTGTGTTCGCCCCCCCACCCCCCGAGAGGGACCGACAACCTGCTCAGGTTGTGTCTTCAGCAGGGACTTCCTCCAGCATCGCCGCCGCCCACACAATAATTGGGAAAAACAGTGCAGGAGATGAACGGATGAATTTCAATTGAAATGCATCAGGCAGCAATAAAAAAGGGGGGAAATGTTGCCCAATACAATCAACTGAAGTTGACAGCTAATGTCTGTGAGTGACTGAGGTTTATGCAAACGCTTGTGATCTGGATAATTAAAGAGTGTTTGTATGGAGGTGCACAGCTCCTCGTCTCTTTTTAAAGGATGTTTACTGTCTCCAAAGCGTGGAGATGGTGGCAGCCTGAGGGCCTGCCGCCTTTCTTTCTCTCTCTCTGCCTCGCTCCGTATCTGTGTCTTGTGCTGAACACACAGAGAAACACACACCAGCACATGTGCACAAACACGCACGGCAACAAGCTGCAGTGGCAAACAAGAAAACCCACACAGAAGAAAGCCTCGACGCTTTTCACAGCCATCAGCCTCTCAATTAGCTTCTGCACTCATTTCTCCTCCTTGGAAGGGGAGAATTGTTTTTCAGCTGGATGCTTTTTCTTTGTTTATTGTGCGCGGACCAAAGCCTTATCAGCAGCTAATCACTGCGTGTCAAACTCGGAGTCTAACTGCAGTCACTTAAAAAAAAGCAAACAAAAAAAAACAGCACCCAGTGAATTATCTTCTAAAGTTCAGATTGCCATTTCAGATTTGGACAATCACGAATTTCTCAGAGATGCTCCAATCTGTCTAACAGTCGGGGAGAAGATCAGCATTTGTTTGATATAATTTGTTGTGACATGTTAATTGCATCTACTTGTAATTCTCTCTAATTGATGTTTGATATGTCTGAGGAAATTAGGCCAACTAGATAACACTGCAAATATTATTAATCCTCCCCGCCTTTCTCTTTCCCGTGGCAGGTCTGATGAATTCACAGCCGCTCCGACTGTAATGTGTCAACGCGCCGTGCAGCTACGCTGCGTACTCCCACAGCTGCCGGGCTGACAAATCTAAGGTTACAGGCGCACTGCTGTATATTCAAAACACATTCAGGCACGCGGCGGAGGGCCGGCGCAGGACTAACCTGAGCAATTTTCACCGAGTTCTGGGTGGAGCCGCCGGCGTGGTACTCAACTTTGCTCCGCTTGACGATTTCAGCAAACCTGCAAGAAACAGAGAGAAGTTGACGCCGAAGTCTGTGATATAGAAGATTATTTGTCAGGTGAACGACAGCAAAGAAAATACTCTCGTATCCTGAAGCGACAACAGGTTTCTTAACACAGATCACATTAGAATGAGTGAAAAGTGAAGAGAAACTACTTCAGGTCCAGTTGTAGATGTTGCTGGAAACAACATAACAAAACTTATAAAGACACAGAGTTTATTGACCACAGCTTTTCGAGTGATTTCTCACAGTAGAAGCCAGTTTTTAATCTGATTTTGAGGCTCATGAGGTGCTGGTGTCTCTCCACCGCACCTCCCATCAAGCCATCTTCACATATTTAATCTAGCGTGCCAAACTTTAACCCGGCCGACTCCGTGGTTACCTCCAGGCTGGCACCAGCTTCATTTTCCAGCTCATTGTTTAGGTTTAAGGTTCACAAATTTACTGCTTCACTTCAGTCTCAGAGCTCTCATCAACTGTGTTTGAAGCTGCTGTGGCTAGAAAGCTGCTTTCAGCTTCAGGGAGGAAAAAAAACACACAAAAAAAAAAGGACTCAGTGAATTTGAGTTTTGTTTTTAAGCACCGACATCACATGGACAGATTTAGCAACTAGCTGTTGAGCACAAAAGAGCATTTAGCAGCTTAAAAGCCAAACATTTATCTCTATAGCTGATGGAAACAACAACAGAGGAAAAGGAAGGAGACAAAGACAACAACCACTATATTCACATGCTCATTGTAGCATTCGATTCAATTCATTTATATCATGTCGGATGCTAAATAAGCAGCCAATCACATAGTTTCACCATCTCAACCTTCTATTTCAAAGAACTGAGCTTGATTTCAACTCGTATTCGTTACCTAATGAAGCCTTTCTCCATGTTTGCTGCAGGACACTTTAATAATAACTCGTCACTTTCGACTCTGCACGACTTCTCGCTAACTCTGCACGCCTCTCTGCCAAAATGCCAACACAATTTCCATCGTCCCGACCGAAAGAATAAAGAATTTTCTGCTTCTTTTTTTTTTCCAGCTTCTGTTGATTACATGTTTGGGATTATTGTCTCCAGAACGCTTTCCATCTCCCGCAGCATTAAATAACAAGAGCCGCGCATAATCATCGACGTATTATAGACTTAAATGTGGCGTGCACCTTTGCTCTCTTTCAGCTGTGACACTCCAGGTGCAAGTTGTTTATACGGAGCGCCATAAAAGGAGAGGAAAAAGGGGAAAAAAACACATCAAGCAAACGCTGGATTTTGTTAAATAGGATACTTGACCACAAATGTTGCCGGAGTTTAAAAAGACGCAGTTGGGGTCTAAATGTCAGCTTGATAAAAGCAAAAGAGGAACATTGTTCACACATGGTTGCAGTTAGCTCCAGTGTATTAAAGCAAGATGAGCAGTGAGAGTTATTTCTGAGAAACTCCAACTCCTTCCTCAAAGAGATGCTTGAAATAAAAGAAACGATTCATCTTATACTTGGCAGAGGACGGCAAGGATTTGGATTTCCATTGTGATGTTTTCAGAGCAATTAGAAAAACAAGTTTTACAATTTCCCCGCGTACGACGAAAAAAACCTGATTTGCAGCGAACTTGTTGAGGGAGAGAGACCACATCTGATTAAATGTTTGATGTCTGAACCATACAGCGAAGTTTAGAAAACGACTCGAACAGACTAAACACAATGAGTCAAGAAAACAGACATTACATCGGGGAACCGGGGAGTAAACAATCGCTGCATTTTCAAACATAAACCACGGGAACACCCTTGGGTCTACAGCGAAACACTGAAAGCAGTTCCATCATGTTTTTTTTGTATTTCCCCATCATATTGCCATTTCAGAAACATCAATAGCGTCGATGCCGAGGCGTAACGTGATGCAAAGCCGGGCTCGGCTGCAAGATAGAGCCTTTATCTGGCAAGCTGAGAACATGAATAATGTGTATTCTCCACATCGTTCACACAAACAGCCTCCCGGGGGGCTGACTATATAAACGTGTCCACCCCGCTAAGGTAATTGACCTAACTGCCGGCACGATGATACGCTGTATTAAGAGGTCTTTGGCTTTACCCCCCCTCCTCCTCCTCCCCTCAGCCGTACACCCAAGACTGTCCATTTGTACGTGTATTTACATCAGGGGTAAAAAATCCAATGACATGCTAAATAGTTTAAGGTGCGCCGTACCACTCCCACTAATGTGTGTAATTTCACCTTAAATTAACTGCACACAAGGAATGGCTGAGGAGAGGGGAGAGCTGGAGCGTAACCCCGAGGGATGTTTGTTATGTAAAGACTCTGGTGTGCAGATTTATCGCTTTTTT
>JAUESF010000088.1:6858458-6874212 GCA_032274765.1 Malacoctenus tetranemus | reverse complement strand
AGAGATGTGTGTGGGTGCCTTAGTTCACTGTTCAAACATGCTCAACATGCAGCTGCTGTGCACCATCTGTGTGTGTGTGTGGAAAATAAAGAGTGATGTAAATTCGAGCATGATAAGATTTTAGTTTCGATTTAAAATGCAAACATGTTAAAATGACACACACACAGGATGGGAAAAGTCCCTATGTTACACAGTTTATCATATCAGTAATGGGAGAGATTTAAGAGGGAAGGTGCATCCTTTATATTTGAGGGAAGGAAGGCTCATAAGAAACCTGGACTGTTTTCACAGGATTAAAATCAAAACAATCAGCCGTTCAGACAAAGAAAACGTCCACATCAGATTTTCTGTGTGTGCTCCTCCATCAGGAGAAACCTGATGTTCACCAACGCTCAGGAAATTCTCCCTAATGACAAACAAATCCATACTGCCAGCGTCAGGTCAATCAATAAGACAGACGATTAAAGGATCTCGCATTGTTGAATGAGGAAAGGAGGGTGACACACAGAAACTGGAGCGATGGAGGATAAAAGACCCAAAAAGTCACATGAGTCACTGCACGGATCAATAACTCAGCAATCCAACCTGCGTGACACTTGACAGATAAAAACCACAGTCTTAGTGGAGCTAAACAACAGTCAGTTAAACCTCATAACTGCCTGTCGAACCGAAAATCACACAACAGCACCACAAAGCACAAGACAGCACATTCATCTGTCAAGACATGCTGCTGCACAACCGAGGGGGGCGACAGAGGCAAGGCTTACCTTCTACAGGGGGGTGAAGGGAGAAAGGAACGGTGAAAAGAAAGGAAGAACGACATAAATACAAACACTCGTCCTGACATGCCAACTGAGAGCAACAAAAAGAACCTGTTAAGGGAGACAGATATGGCACAGGAACGAGACGATACCCAGAGTCTCGGGGAGGAAAGAACATGCAGAGCTGGAAATAACTAGAGAAACAGCTACATAGAGACAGGTAAAGAGAGAGGTAAAGCATGGGGAGCAGTTCATTACTGACTGGGTGGAAGCGTCATTCACAGCTCTCAAAAAGACATAGTGTAATCCCAATAAAAAAGAGGTGCAGAGCTTTTTACAAAAGAAATGTAAACAAAAAAAGATCAACAGCAGCATCAGAGGAGTCAATGTTTCTGGCGCACTGACACTCTGTTATACAATTGATTCTGATAGTTCTCAAACCACATAATTACGTTTTTTGATGTGTTCCTCAAATGCTATTTTCCTCTTTTCAAGATCATAATGCACAATTGAACAAAACAAACCAATGTTTAAACTCCAAGAGCTTGAAAAACAACAGAGTTTCTGCCTCCTCTTGAGTCAATATTGTTTATTAACAATTTGAGCAAGCAAGATATGTGGCCACACAGGCCGAGGGGAGGGATGATTTACACACCTTGTTGGCCCACGCGTCCTCGTCCCACGATGTGAGCTGCAGCACTCTGATGATCTCGTTTATCTCGGCACTCATCTTCTCGAAGGTGAAGTTACGGTTCTTCAAGGCCTCTTCCACCCCCTGGCTGCCCGACGTCTTGGTTGTCACGAAAATTTTGATACCTGGATTACAAAACAAAAAAGTCCTAAACTGAACCATCTGTTCTCACGTGAAGTTTTTGCTGTATTATACAAAGGCAGAATGATGCATATGCTATTCCGGAGGATTTCCTCTCTGTGAGGGTTGTGTGTGTGTGGTACCTGAGATGAGGATGGGCAGTAGTTCTTTCACTGTGTTCATAGAGTTGACCAGCATGACGCGATGCTCCTGATGTGTGAGCTCCTGCTGCCGCTCATCTATCATTTTGGCCATCTTGGTCATGCCTGGACACAGGAAGCAAAGCAAGAGTCAATCGCACTCATGTTCCTGCTTTTCCAAATGACAGACATCAGATTATGTATAGAGTGGAAGGAGAAGGAGAATGGTAACATCCCTGCACACTGACCTGGTCCCAGGTTCTTTGTGTATGTAATCAGGTCCTCCATGGACTCCACCACCTCTGCCACGGTCAGATACTCCAGGATGCCTTTGCATACGCGGATTATTTTGCGTACCTGTGATCATGGAGCAATAAATAAACAAGAGCTGATTCAAAAACAGTGACGCAGTCCCAGAGGAGAGTGATTATGCAAACACAGCTCTCCCCTCCCCCTCCGAGTCTCTCTAATTACACTCTGATAATGCTGCCCTCTGACATTCCAGCCTCTTTGTCCGCTTCACTCCAGCGTTTTGTGGGCTGCTGGATGCACCTCTACACTATACACAGTGATCCCTGAGCTGCATTGGGAAAACATGACGACACTGCTGACTGATGACTCTTGCTGACCGTCGCAGACGTGGCTGGGATGCCCATCGTCTACTCCCAGAGTGCTGAACAGCAACTTTTATCTAACTCTCCATCCCTGAGAGGAAAATGAGGATGGGCCTGATATACGAGTCTCCTGCATCATGTAAGATAAAGAAGGAGCTTCTGTAAAAAAAAAAAAAAAAGCAGAGTTTCATGGATGCTTGCAGTTTATCTTCCTCTCCATCTTTTTATAGATAATATAGCACCCAGGAGAATTCCAGGTAGAGTTACTGTCCTTATAAGAAAAGCGCTTGTATCAGCAGTCCTCTGCCACACTTGAGCGTCCATTAACAAGTCGTTCAAATCTTTCTCAGCTCAGCTCAACACTTGAGCACAACAGAAGGAGTGAGTGGTCACTGAACTATCATCTAGCTCACACATGTTTCTGGCATCTGAAACAAACCCACATCCTGTACAGTGCAGTAAGCTGTCACACAAATGTGCACTGGAATAGATTCAAAACGCATCTGGTGAAGTCACGTGATTACACTTTGTTCCTGCAAGAAACCCATACATCATAACCACCAGCAGATGGATACTGGCATACATTTTAAATAAAACAGGATGAATAAATTGAAGGAATACCTCAGCCTCATCAAAGGTCAGGAGCAGGTCAGAAGTCCCGGACAAGATGCCACGAGAGCCATCGATGAGATAATCCCGAGCAGGAACAGAGTATGGGTCAGCTTTGAGCATGGAGGCAGCCTGCACCAGCTTCGTGCATGCGTTCTCCACTCTGAGAAAAAGCAGAAGATGATAATGCTGAAAACCACATGAAGAAAAAATAACTTCACAGCAAGTCATGCTGATGATAGAAAAGCCTTTCAGAAGCCATTTAAACAATCACAAGTGGAAACAGCAAATTGCCTGCAGCAGAGACAGATGGAAGCGTTGGGATACGGCTCGCCATGACATACAGTAACTGCTGTGGAAACATGACCCCCTTCGCTCCTTGTTATGTGCTTTTCATCAGGGTTTCTGCAAAGACCTCAATGAGGTGTGAACCCCAGATGAAACGGTTTCACACCACCTCTACCGCAGGGGTTCAAGTGGGTGTTATGAGGGTTGTTGTATGTGTTCGTGTGAATTTATCTATGAATTATTTAGACTTAAATGACTAGCCCCAGATAGTGACTGTTGTTATTGACTATTTTAGTGATAAAAGGAGTTCAAGGCAAAACAGGAATGGATTTTTCGCTGCAATCACTGAGTAATGTGATCATATGGTTTCACCTTCTCGAGAGCTCACACACAGAGCGAGCAACTTTCTGCTAATCGTCACAGAGCAATCAACAGCTTCCTTCCTGCACAACTTCACAAGTGGCATGTGCAGCTTGTGTGAGGAAAAAAAGCAGAAATAGCAGAAAGGTACACTCACATGTGCATGTCTTTCCGGTAATGAGGAAATAATAAGGAGTGAAACATTGTTTTGTTCTGCAGTTATAACAATATGCAAAAAGGAACTCTGGAACCAAAATCAACACAAGCCATTTTCAGTTACGTTGTCTGGCCATTACATTTTGTTTTCATCAAACGTTTCAGATAATGCATCGAGGAAACGCCGTGACAGTGGACTTGATATCTCGTTCGTGAAGAAGAGAAGTTGAACTGTTTGCACAGGATGTCACGTGGCCTTGAGGAGGTGAGCCCTGGCCCAATCTCACCCCTTCTTCCTCAGGAACCTGATTGACTGACAGTTGCCTCCTGGGTGTGATGCACCCACTGCACTCCAGAGCAGCAAAATCCACAGGCTCAGCCATCTGATCCAGCGTCACACATGCCACCTGCATACTATCTCAACAGCCATTTTGCACATAGAAACAGGCAGCAAGCCAAGGAATGACACATGTTCCAGTTCCCACAGTGCATTGACTTCCTACTCTCGCCTCCAGGCAAATTGTTGCCCCAGTAACCGGGGAACGTTATTGCTATTTTCCACATTTTAGGTCCAACAATAAGAGCTCAGTTTGAGTCCTTGTGAAGGATCGAATCTCCTGAAGATAAAGGCTAATGTATGTGCATGACATCGAGGCTGATGTATGTGCGTGTGTGTGGAGTGAGCCAGCAGTGTCCTTCAGCGTGCACTACAGAGACACAGCCATGCATTAACCGGACCCCAGCAGCACACTATATTTAGTGAAGGAGACGCATTCCAGCACATGTGCTGATGGATGACGACAGGGTGACGATGTGACTTTGAGGCGCCAAATGTGTTGAGCCTGACGACCTGCACCCGCCAATGCGTTTCATCCCTGACCTTGGGGGCTCCCTCCCCACCCCACCCCCTTCTCGACTGCAGCCTGTCATGTAATACTCATCAATGAAGGACTGCGATAGATGGCAGCTCAACACAAGTTAACGATTTAGGTGATGTTGAGCGATCCGAAGGAAGAAATACAGTGACACAACCAACATGGATGTCCTCCATCATATCTATCATACATTCCTTAATTCAGACAAAGATGAGAAGCAGCAGCTTGCAGGTCTTAAAGAGTTTTAAAAGGAGGCTGTGGCCTGGTTCCTTAAAGGTAATGGAACTCCTCCCAGATCAAAAAGTATTTATGTTACACCAGGGCAAGACTCTGAGGCACTTAACATGCCATGTCTGACCTTTGCCTGGACCCAACCAGCCACGACTGCAACAGATAAAGAGAGAAAGAGAGCCAAAGAGAGGCCGGTGGGTTCCACATACAGTAGGAGAGAGGGTGTTATTTCATCTGAATATGTTTGAGAGCCACTGTATGAAGTTGAGATGTTCAAGAGATCCTCTTGGACTTACTTGATAAAAGCTGGTGGCATGTCCCTTTTCATGAGCTGATCCTCTGTGGTTTGCACAGTCTCCTTCCCAACCTACAAGACACAAAACTGGGATGAGTAACGATGACATGCAGAGTCAAAACGTGTTCAGTCCCTAACTAACTTCTAAATGTATATTTGATAAAATTCAAAATGAATTAAATCTCGAGTCTTTAACTTTCGTGTTTTATCCAAACAGGGTCACATGGGGCCAGAGCCTGCCCCAGTATGCACTGGACAAACAACTGGGAGGACAAGATGAACAGCTCATAGGTACATGACAGAGGCTGCACAACAGGAGTCACATTACAATATTTCGAGTCACTGTTGTCGAACAGAGGGAGGCGACACATCACATCGAAACGCAGCGAGGGCATGAAAATCCAGTCATTGCATGAAGGAAACAGTGAAGCAGTGACAATCAAGATCAAGAGATGGATGCTTATCAACTGTGACTTTTGATTTTGTGTGTATTGTTGACAGAATATATCCAATCATTACCACAGCTTGTCCGAAGGCAGCAGTCTCAGGAGAGATGATCAGATTCCCCCCTTCCCAGACCTCACCCTAACCCTGAGCTCTTCCAGGACCCTCAGGCTTTCCCTTGCCACAGAGGCTGGAGTCCTGGGTTTTTGCTTGGAGCCCCCTCCCGGTGGTTAACAAGACATAATTTGCCAATTTCACTGTACAAATGCTGCAAGTTGTGGCAAAAAAAGCACAATACTGAGCTTCCACAGAAGCCTGAGCACCACTACTAAAACAGATTTAACTACATTTTCACACAGTTAATGAACGTTACTACCAGTTTTGCCAGTCGGCTATCAAATTTAGGAGTTTGTCAAACTGTGGACACACCCACCGACTCAGCTTTGGCTCTGATGAGTCGATCATCAGTCATGAGGATCTGCATCAGTCAGCACTTACAGCTCCAGTACCAAGTTTCACAAGGCGTTCCTACGAGCTCTCTTATGTTTGATATTGTGATCTTTTCCAAAGCATTCCTGCAACCTGAGCACATTTCATGCTTCAATAAGATGTCATATGCATGACTTGGAACTTTGTTACCGCAACTTTTTCCCCCCTGAGGGAGTTTGGCCTTTAATCATTCAGTTTTCCAGGCTAATGTCTCGTTACTTATCCCGTGAAGGAATATTTCAATGAGGCAGCTGCTGGGGGTGGACGGGGGGATGCCGGGCTCTGGAATAGTTATAATGTGTAAAGCAGCTGAAGGCCTCTCCTCTCCTCCAAATGCCAAAATGACTCACCTCCCCCACCATGACCTCAACTCGAGTGGAGACACAACTCACCCACAAGGAGCTGCCGTGGGCGGGAGATCACATGCAAACTACACTGACCAGGTTAAAGTCGCAGCATCGTTACCCAAGGGAGAAATATGACATTTTGCTTTCACGTCATTCCTCTAACGTATGCACATGATGAAACAGTGAAAAAATGCAATCATTTCACTGTCAAATGTTATTGTCCAATGGCTAGCCAATGCATAAAAATAGGGAACTTTCAAACTAGTTTATGAAAATAAAAAACAGATAATAAAGACAGTAAAACAATATTTCATGAAGTGCAGATTATTCTTTTATTCTATTCATTAGAATGTTGATGCTTTGCTGTGTGTTCCCAGAGAGACTTTCGACGTGACCGACTACATGCAGGAGTCATTCCAGCCGGTTGACGTGGAGGCAGTAATGAAGCACAGCACACATCCATCTCCTCAGTCTCTTTTCACCGGACCTGGGGGACTCTAAATTACTGAGGGGTTATAAATCAGGGCCAAAGGTTGTGCCAGACTGAAAGTAAAGCTTAGCACAGGAGGCTGTCCATCTCACAGCGAGGTGGCGGAGAACATGCCCTGACTGTTCAACAAAGAGCCGTTCTGAACAGCAGCCAACAAAAACAGCTAAGGCTGCCCCATCCTGTTCCACTTTTGGTTCGGGTAGCAGATCGGTTTCACTTTGCTGGAATATTCTGGGATGTTTTCGTCATCAGGAAGCTGTTGAGGGGCAGATTTTCTTTGAAGAGTCACATTTTCATTTGATAATGTGATGTTTACTCACCAATAAAAATTTGTGAAGAAAACTAGCATGACAATAAAGTAAAAAGTGTCTTGTTATTACGTCCCAAAAGGCTCAGCTTCTTGGAGTTTATTAACAATGTTGTCTCACTACTAAAAATATCCTCTCAATAAACTTCAGATGATTGCACAGTTTTGCAACATATCAAGCACATAGACACTAACTGACGAGGCAGATAAGATGAAATCAAAATTTTGGTAAACCTGCCAAACTTGCTTGTGCCATTCTCCTCAATCTTTGAAGACAAGAGTGACATTTATTAAAGCTTGAGTCAAGTTTAGACATGACCTAAACCGAAGAGACAGTGTGAACCACCACCGGCATCTGACAGGCCCTAAAGTTGCATTTAACAAGCGTTGAGTCACAATTGCCCAACAGCAAGTCCCTGAAAGTTAGCACATTTGCTGGTGTTGATATGGTTTTCAGTAGGTCATTGTTGTTTATTCCTTCTCCTCCCTCACTGAGGCTCTTCCTGTTGTCTGGAGTTCAAACACAGTCTGCAGCCACGATCCAAACAATTTGCTGTAAAAATAGAGCCGTGACCCAAGTTTATTACTGGTGTTGTCAAGCAGTTTGTGATGCCAGGCCGTCTCTCCTATTCTGAGACCCTGTCTTGATTTTGAAACACATTCTCATGATGCCAACGATGACAATGTTTCACACAAGGCTTTGCAAGTTGGTATTATTTCAACCTTAGATGATCTCAAAGGTAAATTTAGGTTGTGAAGATTAAAAGCTTCCTCTACAGCTGAAGACTGGGAAGTGAAATTTTCTCACAGCTGAGAATGGCACCTTCATTTTTAGGTTGTTGACACCTTCACTGACACAATAATCATGGAAAACCTTCAGAAAGGAATTGGCTGGACATGGCTGAGCAGTGTGAAGCACAAACACGTGCAGCATGATATTATGCTCTATCAAACTAAGAGAAGAAGACTCCACGACTGGCTCACATCACAAATACTCTGCTCTTTAAGCACACACTTGCAAACCACTCTGAGGAAGGGCAGCTGTTCACTTCCACCTTCTTTTTAAAAGGTGCTCACTGCCACTGTCGTCTCTTTTCAAGCTGCCAGTACAACGCTTCTGGTTGTCCGTCTCGTTTTTACCATTTGTGTCTGGAGTGGAAACACTGGTGCTCCTCTCGCCATCCGAGAGCGCTGTGCAGGAACTGTGTGCTGTGAAGGAGCTTGATAAAGTGGCTGCTCCTTCAGAACAGACTCGTCTTTGTTGACAGTGGGCCATCGCTCTGCCAGGAGAAGAAAGGCCACTCTGAAGGCCTCAAGGCTGCCAGCACACAGCCTGCCTTTCACATGTTGGGCAGTTTTAGCACAATGCTGAGTTAGTCATGGTGACCACAAAGATCTACAATGGGGAAATCCTGGCAAGCACTTCACTCAAAAGCAAAAAATACTTGAAAATAAACTGTATCTTATTCTCCACAGAGGTTTATTTTCACACAGTATAACACAAGTTCCACTCTGAGTGGCTCTGCACTGAAATCTGACGACAATTTAATGGCGAAGCACTCCATTAGCTCCCGTGGATCAATAGTCTGGGAACCCGCCTGCACCGCATTCTTACATATCAAATGGCTTTTGACAAATAATGACTCAGAGGGCAGGCAGAGAGGTTGCACTGAAGGTCAGTGTCACTACAACGCATCTGTCAAGATGTGTCAAACAAGGCCTTTCTGAATTTTGTTCAGGTAGTAGCTCCACAGGGGGCATCAGGGGCGATGAAAGTCACAAATCAAATGGCCTGCATGGTTGTGGCGAACCAGGCCCTGCAACCAGAGAGCATATATCACAACTGTCTGGCTCATGTTGCAGGAGGTGAACAACTTGTGCAGAGTTACAGGGGAGCAGCACTAGTCACAGTGAATCCTCTGCTTAAAAAAGAAGAGTGAGTCAATACAATGCTCGGCAGAGGAGAGCAGTGACTTTCCACAGAAGGAGGATTAGAAGAGTGATTGCAACCGTCGCCTTTTGAATCATTCTGGGGCATTTGGGTCAAAAGTAAGTATGCGCCTATCAACAACAGTTGGAAATTATCAGCCTGAAGGCTATTGGCACAAAAACAGGTATTGTTTGTCCCTCTGATGCCTTACATCATCAGGATTAGCAGATATAAACACCTCACTGCAGAGACACAGGGGTTTCCCTTTGCTAGCGTGCACTTTGTCCTGAGTGGAGCCGACAGCTGCAGGGTCTTCCTGACTTGGCTTCCTGCACTTCCTATTCAACTCAACATTATTCCTCTGCCTTTGTCCTGACAAACTTCTTGAGACAGTGCACAAAGCAGTGCAGGTCCTGCATGAAGTCACAACCAAAATATGCATCCCTGCAAAAGCAACGGAACCATTTCTCACTGGAGACGACATACATCAGCTGTCAATTTTCTTGTGATGCTGCCAAAGTGACAGAATCTAATTGTGAGAGGCGTTAAACGGTCCCCTTGATAAATTGAAGGAAGCCTAAGTACAAGGTAATAGGAAGTGCTTTCTTTTGTATTCTTTCAAAGCACTTTAGAAAATTAAAGTATTTGTTTCCCATGTGATTATGGGATCAGGTGATGAGAGTAACTATAAGACCTCTTCAAACTCTGACTTAACTAAACCTCCTCCAATGATTCCTCACGTTGTTTCTGCAGTAATGCTAAGTGTAGTGTCTGTCATTGTATTTTCACACCATCAACTGCACGACTTGGTGTAACCACATTCTTTTGGTATTGCGTAAAAGGACGGTGGTATTTTTGCAACCGCAGCAATGCTGCAGGAGGTTGCAGGCTCTTTTCAATTTACAAACTGCAACTGGGTAAAGGAAATATAGTAGTACAGTCAGCTGATCAGTGCAAACAGGAAGGAAGAGAGATTCATCCTTTCCAGGATCCTGCATCACTGGAATTCTTTTTCCAACTCTTGCCTATCAAGGCGTCTATAAAAAACAATGAGGTGAACAGTCCTGCATTGTAAACTCTAAAGGTTGGCTGTAGACGTAAAAAAAGGCAGGTTTATTTCCACATTTAACCCAAAGAACAGTTTTTTGTGTCTTGTGCAGAATTCAAGTCAGTGTCACAACAGACATTTACGAGCAGTAACTCCAAGTCTTGCTCATTTCACAAGCATCAACCACAGTGACTAACTATCCCAGGACTGCTTCCCCACAGCAGTCATCTCTGTCCTGACAGTTTGACATGTTTTTATGTGTCAAACACAGATACGACGCAGAGCTTCCTGCTGTCATGTGAACACGGGCTTTTCCTCAGGAAGGCTCGCTCGCTGGTCTAATTCAATAACCGGGCAAAGTTGCTCATTCAAAGGGTCGGCCCAGCCCCCCTGAGCGCGGGGATTCTTCACATTCCTCACATTCATCTTTAATTGAGGTCTACCTCATTGTTTCAATCAGAAACAACAACTCAGAGATGTTGTCCATTACTAAGGGGGGGTTGGTTAAACACACAGATGACCCACAATAATTTGTGGTAGTACTACATTGACAGTTCAGGGGCAGGGCGGCACTTTTATCTCCATACATCTGGAATAACAAGATTAGGATTCGTCTTATTAACAATTTGAAAGGGCTACACATCTGCAGGAGATCTCCTCACACAAGTCCACGAGCTTCCTGAACGTTCAGCTTGAGAATCACACTGCTGGAGCGACTTGTTTATGTTGGCCGACTGAGAAGCGAGGATCCTCCAAGCCACTTTAAACACAGTCAATTGGATTCTTTTTTTATCGTCTTTTGGACTGACATAGCAAAAAACTAATCTGCAGTGCCAAAGTTTGATACTTGCTCATTTATTCGATGACCCAAGACCAGTTTGAGAGATGTCTATTTTTTCTTGAATGGTTCCCTGAAGCAGTGGTTCCCAAAAAAGTGACTGAGACCCTCACTGGGCGAGCACCAGGAATCACAAGGGCGGCCCAAGGTTTTGCCTGCTCTGAGCTTGTCAAAATTAGAATAGTGTATTTCATGGAAAACCATAATAATAGACTTACTTGAATCTAGAGCGGAACAAGGAAACTCCTTACATTTGTGAAATCACTAACAGAACGATTGAAGCTCATGAAAACAGTTAACCTTTCACAAGCCAGAAGGTAACATCTGGAATACAAATGACTGGAAGTCTGAGATAAGAGTTACTCGATGTGTTTGCTTTCTCATTTCAGCTTTACAAAGCATGACTCATGGGACTGAAACCAGCAGAAATTACATCTGAACCTCAACTCCAATGATCTCATAACACTGTTCCTGTTATAATGTTGCTACGGCAACTGGCGACTGGATTACAGACTCATGTATTCAATTATGCCACTGTCGGAAACATCTGATCACAACTCAGAAATGTCTTCAGAGCCTGAATCATGTTGAACCCCAAGTGTAGAGCATGAGCTCTGATGTGTCAGGACATGTTAGAAACACTGTGATAAAAGTGAGTAGTTTAAAGATTATGTCATTTTTCTTTAAATTCACTCTGATCGCACTTTTTTCCATTAATGGAAGAACTTTAAAACATGATGGCAGAAAAGAGGAAAATAGACTGCTTTGTCACACTACACAGACAATAGGCAGCAACATTTTTCTCCTATGTAGCTCTGTTTTGCATTTTTAGTTAAAGGAGTTTATTTTTTTCCTCAATGGAGCCAAAATCTCCTTCCTCACAACAAATTGTGAAGCCATGAACTGTAATCCTGCAGTTCGCGAGAGGATCCTATGTCAAAGGCTATTGTCTAATATATACCACACATAGCATTTCAACACCTCACTCATGCTCCACACAGGAAGGAACCGTGGCTTGTGTAGACATGTCAATAATGGACTCAATGAGTGCAGACCTGTACCTCTAGAGTGGGCACGGAAGACAAACAAAGGCAGAAAAAATACACAACCTAACTGAAAGCATTATGCTACATTTGACCTAATGAATCAGTGGTGTGACTCAAACATTTTTCTCCCAAACACCAGAGTGACGTCCCACATTTATTGGTTTCTAACTTCAAAGTCATCCTGACTTTACTCACTCTAACTGCTTCTTCTATAACAAACCACAATATATGACATTTTCCTTGCATTTCCCCATTTCTTTTGTTCATCGCACTCTGTTGGTTTGTGTTTTGGGACAACTTTTGAGGAAATGGCACCACAGTTAAAGTGTGGTTCTGAGGAGAGCCACTGTGGCTCAATAAGCTTTGATTCTAAAAATACTTGAAAACCACCCTTAAAACTAGACATGGGTGTGCATGTAATTAAATGCTTTCAAAAGAAAGGTTGGACATGCTTAATTAATAGGCCCAAATACGTATTACTTACTGTGTGAATGGGAAACTATGACGGGGCAACAGTGGGGAACAAATACTTGAATGGGAATTTGTTGTTATTGATGTATTACACATGAAGTACACAGGAACAAACCTGGATCTCTCCAAAGCTATCATGCAGTCTGATTTCATTGGCAGCTGACAAATAAAGGAAATGACCAACAACCCAGGAGGTGAAAAACAAAATCATATAGCTGATAATCAAGTCAGAACTGATTTCAAAGCAGGTGATCAGCTGTATTTCTGATTTTACAGCCCTTCATGCTCATGGCTGATTGTGCTGTGTTATCCCCGGCTGTCTGAACATTAAGTGTGATGATATCTGCCTCTGTCCATATTGCCAAGCACTACGAGGAGGTTTGGAAGTGGATCCTTGACCTTTCCTAACCTGTTTTATCACACTGGCAGACAGCTGACCGACATATTTATGTTTAATTGCTCAGCAGTTCAAATGTTACAGAGGCCCGTTTAGATTCCAGTGACTGAATGTGCAATAATGTCTTTTACGTGGGTACAATCTAAAATATCTACAGTGGGGGTTGTTTTTCTCACATAAGTATTGGGAGATGACTTATGCGTGTGTGGTTGTGTATAGACTGATGAATAAAGCATGAGGTCATTCACAGTTTCCTGCTCCTCTACCTGCTACATGACTGCAGCGGTGCCTACGTCAGGCCACGGCACGCTGCTCCCAGGGAGGCAGGGCAGCTTTTTCAAGGGGAAAAGGGCGTCACTGCCCTTTGCCCCAAGTGATTTAACTTCACGAAACTTTGAGAGAACGTACATGAATTCTACGTCATTTTACATGTAAGGAAGACCCGGCTTACATTCATAGTTTTCGCGAGTTAAGTGCTTCGAGCCTTACGCTTTAAGTAAAAAACGAGGGGCTTTACAAAGCGACAGGTAGTCAGCAGCACCGCGACGCTTTCACACAATAGGAGAAAGTTACTCACCCGGACCAGGTTGCTAACGGCCGCCTGCACGGCGGCAACGGGCACCGACAGATCCGGGATACCTTTCCCGTCAACTTCACCTTCTTCGTGCATTATCACCAGATGGGATATCTGCTGGGCCACCGGCTCCAGGATACTTTCTATCGTCTTGGTGTGAAAAACCGGCATGGTGACAACTTCTGTTCACTATCCAAGTAAATGTTTCTACCACCTAAAGGCAGCTTGCTCCTCTTCGGTCCCGCTACAGAAGCCTAAAACAATCCCGACAGGCTGCCCTCTCGTTCCCGGACAGTTTCTCCCTCCGGTTTGAAGACTACAACTACTGCCGTCAACGACAAGAACTCAACCAACATTTTCTACCTTCTGACCAATCAGCGTGGCGCTAGAAACGTTTCCCGACTTTTGATTGGTCAGTGCGAGTGCCACTCTGCGTCGGCCCCGCCTGCTTCCACACAGGCGAGTTTGCTAGAGAACCGAGTGCTCCCTAAATTACGTAATAGATCCTCATGTCCTAAAAAGGGAAATATGTGTCTACTGTTTGTGAGGAGAGGGATTCCAGGCGCTGTAAATTAGCTCGCCAGACACGCTCAGTGCCTCGGCCATGTGGCACAGAAATCACTAAGGTGATTCACAAGGGCTCATATTACAGTCCTGTCTGAAGACAAACCAGAGGAGTGGGAAGGACTATTCCTTCTATAAAGTAAGAAAATTCACATTGACTAGATTTTTGAACTCAAAAAATACCAAATATACACTAAAAGACTCTAGACAGGAATACAAAAAGACAAAGACAGAACAAAGAGAGATGGCTGAACACACAACCAAAAAACACAAATCAATACCATCAAAATGAAACAAAAAGAATCACCAAAAAGGACAAAAAAGCAGAACTGCTTGACATTAAAGTTAAGAAAATGTGAAATGCCACATCATATGTAAACTGACTACTCACACATGCATTCACAAGCAAAGAGTCATAAACCGACCAAAGAGAGACGCACGCAGGCCGCATATGTAGGTGGGAAATGACCACAGTGGGTGGAAGAAAACCCTCATGAAACCACAGAGAGAGAAAAAAAAAACGACAACACAGCGACACATAATAATTACAGGGACACAAATTGTGTAGATAAACAATAATTACACATGGGTACAAAACAATTGCATCAAGATATGAAAAGACCACAAAGAGACACAAATTTACAACAGGCGGTTACTGTCTCCTGGGGAGAGTAAGGAGGGTTGTACATGTGTGTGCTCTGACAGCTCTTTAGCTCATAATCCCTCCATGATATTGAAGAGTATTTTCTGAGCTATTTTTTGTAATCTGGTCATTATTGAGCAATCTGTCAGTTTGGAAAAACAGCAGAAAACCCTGTGTGCGCTTTAATGACTCGCTCCACTTTACCAGTTGCCCCAAACCAAAGTAATTGCCCCAGTGCTTTTTCCCACTCATTACAGGCAGCGTGCACACTCACAAGTGTTTACAAACCCCGCTTTTGTCAGCGGCCCACATGCTGCATTTTTTCAATTCCTCCTGCTTCTCAACCTCACATCCTGAAACAACAATATTTGAGGATTGAAAAAAAAAAGAAAAACCTGACTGCCAAGCAAACCAGCGAAGGAATTCCCACAGATTCCCAAGAGGGGCTACGAGGCAGCGGCCCATTGCCTAAAAAGGAAGAGTCCAAAAAGAAGGAATCAAGGAAGTTACTCCATTTGAACCCTCGTGTAAACACACGAGGGGGTTGATCTGCTTTCCTTTTATGTAAGGGGTGATTATGGCAAATGTCAATGGAGAAGTCTGAATTCCAGAGTTATCTTGAGTCTGTGTCTGAGTTGTTTCTATGATAATAACCTTATTACCTCCCCTTCAAAGCTATGATGTCCCTCTCTCATTTGCAACCATATTTTCAGGCAAAAAGTCAGATTAGTGCACTGAGTATCTGAGCCCTCACTGAATATAGACATCAAAGATGGCCTGCTGTTTCCTGAGCTCTCCAGTTACTGACAAGGTCCGACCCCTGCGCGCAGGCTGGAATTCGCAGGGCTGGGTGGTCCACACCTTCCACCACTGTCCCACTCCGCAGCCGATAAGACGACCTGACGGGATCCGGCTGCAGCATGAGGGTGTTGATGTTCTGTCATGACATAACAGAGTGTGTGTGTGTGTGTGTGTGTGTGTGTGTGTGTGTGTGTGTGTGTGTGTGTGTGTGTGTGTGTGTGTGTG
>JAUESF010000088.1:6767378-6825949 GCA_032274765.1 Malacoctenus tetranemus | reverse complement strand
TCTCTCTTAAAGGAGACGGGAAACACAGAGAAGACAGTGAAAAAGGTGCATTATTCATGTTTATTTACATTAATTATTTGTTTTTGTCTTGTTAAACTCTGTTGTCTTTCTTTTGATTTTTGAACTGCGAAAAAAAAGCACCAAGTGCAGAATTTGCTCCTGCAAAGCCGACTGCTGTCATATGATTGGTTGGCTGAGTGTTGTCCCTCCTACTGAACACACCTGTCCTCCTTCAGTCCTCACAGAAATCAGAGAGCTCAGCCTCCAGACAGAAGACTCCTCCAGGAAAGGTGAGCGCTGAACTCCACACGAGCAGCAACGGAGAGTTGGAGGTTTTAGGTGCGTCTCTGACTCACTCTGCTCCTCCTCAGGGCCTCCTGTGGAGTTTGTGGATCCACCTGAGCAGGTGGAGGTTCGTGTGGGAAAGAAGGCCCGGCTCCACTGTGAGTTCAGGAGCAGCTCTCAGCCAGTCGCCTGCTGCTGGATATTCAACAGGGACAAGGTGTCAATGTCTGGCTTTCAGCTTTTGTCAGTACTGAAACAGTCGCTCATATTAAGACTCTTTAGAAACTCTTATTTGTTCTGTTTTCTACTCCAGGCGGTAGCAAAAAGGCCTCGGACGTCCGTCACGAGCACGAAGACGCAGAGCAGCGTGGAGATCTGTCCCGCTGCGTCCGAGGACACCGGCTCGTACACGGTCGTGGTGCAGAACAGAGCCGGCTCTGCTCAGCACACCGTCTCCCTGAGTGTCATAGGTGAGACTCGCTTCCACAAGACCTTCTGACACTCTAAGTAGCATTGCTTCAATGCAGTTCCACTTTAGGCTGAACAATCAATGGCCGTCCCTGCAGGGATGCAGATTGATTCCAAATAAATCAATGACGGAAAAGTTGCGATAGACGATGAACTTTCAGAGTTTTTGCTGCAGATTTCTCCCATCGCTTGTCTCTGGGTGTCACCTGATCCTTTGTGGGGAGTTATATCTGCCATTGTGTTGCTGTTTCTTCCTCAGACCGGCCCCATCCACCAGCATCCCAGCCCGTTGTTTCCCAGCTGTCCACTCAATCCCTCGTCCTGTCCTGGACGGGTCCCAGCTACGACGGAGGCACGGCTGTGTTGGGTTACATTGTGGAGGTCATTCAGGAGGGCCTGGACAAGCCCGGGAGCTGGACTGAAGTCATAAGCCGCTGCAAGAACACGTCCTACCACGTCCAGGCGGGCCTGCAGCCTCTGGGTCAGTACCGCTTTCGCGTCCGCGCCTACAACTCGGCAGGGATCAGCGAGCCGAGCCGCGAGTCGGAGAGAGTCAAGATGGCAACTGAAAGTAAGTGATCCCGCTCCACAGCTCGCGGAAACTTGCGATCGCTATTGTTTAGTGGTGCGAAATCTTCCCTTTTGTCATCTCTCTATTTGCAGACAAGAAAGAAGAGCCCGAATCATACGTCACCGTGACTATCGACACTAAAAATAAATGCAAAGACCACTATGATGTCCACGAGAAGCTGGGATAGTGAGTCCTGTTTTATTTGTCTACCTCATGGATAAATCATGCGTGCACACTTTAAACAAACCAGATGGGGAACCGAGCGCGGCGCGGAGGAGGTGTGAGGCGCCTCACAGTGTTTTGTTTTTCAAACTTTTCCCAGTGGGAAATTTGGCGAGGTGTTCCGGATGACCCACAAGGAGACCGGCCAGGAGTGTGCGGGGAAGTTCTACCGAGGCCGCAGCTCCAAGGAGAAGGCCGCTGCCCGCAAGGAGATCCAGCTGATGAACAGACTCCACCACCCCAGGATCGTCCAGTGCCTGGCCGCCTACGACTCTCGCCCCGAGCTCATCATGGTCATGGAGTAGTGAGTAAAACTCGGGACAGATCCTGCGTCTCGCGCTTTCTGTCTCGAACCGTGAGTCTGACGTGAGAGTTGTGCGCTCAGCATTGCAGGCGGGGAACTCTTTGAGCACATTGTGGACGATAACTTCGAGCACACGGAGCCCACCAGCGCGCGCTACATGCAGCAGATCCTGGAGGGCATGCAGTACGTCCACAAGCAGAACATCGTCCACCTGGACCTCAAACCGGAGAACATCGTCTGTGTGGATCAAGCTGGAACCAGAATCAAGATCATTGATTTTGGCCTGGCCAGTGAACTGGGTGAGTGCTGGTTTCTAAGCTGCTAATCCTCCTTAAGAAATCACATTTTCTCTCTGTAATTTCTCACTCGATGCAGTTTTCATCCTAAATTCTGTGGAATCGTCTAAATAACAAGAACAAATTAAAGGTTTTGCAACCTCTGTGAAGACTCAAATGCAACATGTCATCACAGTGACACAGAAAAACTATATATAGCCTTTTCTTCTGAGCTGTGTGAATGAATTGACGATCTTTTATGCTGAAAAAACGCTGCAAGGTCAACACAAGGGAGCTCATTTCAACGCATGCCAAAGATAACATCAGGGAGTGTCGAAATTCCTCGAGGGCTTTAATCCCCGTTACATCATGGCGCCTCTTTAAATAGACGGCTACCTCAGTACTACCTGAACTCCATAAAGGCACCAAAGCATGTGAAGCGAGCTGATGCAGAAAATCTGACACTCTGCGTGCGGCAGCGCCGGACGGGGTGGTTTATTTTAGGAATGACGACGCCTGACTGTCGATGGTCGAATAGAAACAAACCAAACGCTTGTGTTGTCTCCTGTTCCTCTCCTGTTTTTCCCAGAGGAGGGAAATCCTCTGATGGTGATGCACGGCACCCCAGAGTTTGTGGCCCCCGAGGTGGTAAACTACGAGCCGGTGGGCTTGGCGACCGACATGTGGAGCATTGGAGTCATCTGCTTCATCCTGTATGTTAAAGATGTCTTGACGATGGTTTTTGTTTGAGCTGCTGTGATATATTTTGAGTGGCATCCAACCTTTACGACCTGGAGCCTCAAGTCGTGAGACCTTCAAAATAAAAGCAATGTGCAGTTTGTAAGATCCGTTTTGAGGTCTTGATTTCAGTTTTCTTTGAAATTTGCATTTTCCGTCTGTCCCAGAATTGCAGTCTGGAGCCGCTGCTCTGAGGGAAGGAAGCCTTCCAACTTTTTCTGACATGAGGTTATCTGTTCGAAATGCCAAAGCAAAGCAGCTACCAGCAACAAAACCTGTTGAGGTGGAAAATTCGAGGCCAAAGCTGAATTCAGTCGTTCTACCAATGCAGATTTGGCACCATCTTCTGGCTTTGCTCTGCAACAGCTGCAGGCCAGATTAATAGTGCTCCTCCTCATGAATCCTGTAACAAGGCTACCATGATTTAACATTACAACTTTGTTCATGCAGTTTGTGGCTTTCGTCACACCTCTATAGAAGCTTGCCTGAGTGTGTGTTTGCTGTGTGTGGTCCAGGCTCAGTGGTGAATCCCCTTTTCAAGGGAACAGTGATGCAGAGACTTTGGCTCTTGTGACTGCTGCCTCCTTCGAGTTTGACCAGGAGAGTTTTGAGGACATCTCCGACCAAGCGAAGGACTTCATCAGCTCCCTGCTGAAAAAAGACCTCAGGTTGGACCCGCTGCTCTGTCTTTTCCCTGATTATTTGCAAGCATAGATTTATGGATTCCTCAACTGCGGACCAGGTGGAAATAAAGACTTTAAGCATAATTTTCTCCTCTTTACAACTAGTGGCAGGTTGACGTGTACTGAAGCCCTCAGCCACCCCTGGTTGGTCTCTTTCACCCCGTTGACCCGCAGACCCACCAAGTCGCTCAACAAGCTGAAGATGAAGCGTTTCCTGGCCAGACGCAAGTGGAAGGTATCGTCACAACTTGGAATCCTCTCAAAACGCAGCTTCTCCTCCTCGTGATGACTTTCTAGTTTCATTGTTTGCAGACTCTGAGTGGAGTTTCTCATTCAGTGCTCTCTCTTTTTTTCCCTCTTTGAAACTTCTAGAAAACTGGCAAAGCAGTTCTGGCCCTACAGCGGATGGCTAACCTCTCCAGCAGGCCAGACTCTCCTGGCAGCTCCTCAGAGGGTAAGACAGATAAGGAGGCACACACGCACACACACATATACACACACATCCACAATGCCCTCCCACGTCCTAGATCTCCATGCATATGGCAGATGACTCACAGTTTCAGATTGTCACTTCCAGTTTACCCTTTTGTGATCTGTGAAGCCTTGTTTCTGTTTTATTCATCATCATCCACCCTCTCATCCAGAGCCAGGCTGGAGCCAGGAGGCAGAGGAGGCCATCCGGTCGCTGGATAAGCAGCTTCAGATCGAGCCGCGCTTCCAGAAGGCCCTGAAGGACGCCACCCTGCCCAAAGGGGCGACGGCGCAGCTGACGTGCCTCGTCAATGGTAGCGCCACAAAGCTGTGATGTGCCTCATTAACGCCAGAGACGGCGGCGATGAAAACATTCGCGGAGACACTTTGCGATGGGAGGAAACTGAAACTGGGGACGTTCTGGATTTTAGACATGGTTTTAGTGCAGCAGGAGTGTTGAACGTGTAGTGGGGGGCCAAGTCTGGCCTGTTGGAAAAGTGCAACTTTTTAGCTGTAACTGCTGCCTCACACTGAGGGTGAAAAATGACCTACTAGAGGCTATTCCTCCAAAAACACTTCTATCTCCTCACAACAAGCTGTCTGTCTTCCAATTGTCTTGCTGCCGTAACACTCCACTGTCTCAATCCCAGGTTACCCAAAGCCGGAGGTGAAGTGGCTTCAGAACGAGGAGCCGATGTCGGGGTCGAGCAGAGTGACCATGGAGCAGCACGACGACGGGCTCTGCTCCCTGATTCTGGCCGACCTGGAGCCGTCCGACTCCGGGGTTTACGTGTGCAAAGCCAGTAACAAGCTGGGGGAGGCCATGTGCTCGGCCAAACTCAAGGTGGAACTTTAAGAGATTAGAAAACGGACGAATAACTCTGAATTTCCCTTATATAGAGAAGGATTACTTCAGATT
Organism: Malacoctenus tetranemus; assembly: GCA_032274765.1. Classification (NCBI taxonomy): domain Eukaryota; kingdom Metazoa; phylum Chordata; class Actinopteri; order Blenniiformes; family Labrisomidae; genus Malacoctenus; species Malacoctenus tetranemus. The sequence continues at coordinate 6,821,013 of JAUESF010000088.1, read as the reverse complement.
ACAGTTAAGATAGTAATCAATGAACCCTGATCTTTGGATGAAACGTCAAATATGAAGGCACAAACTGCCCTATTCACATTATTTCAAGGCAACATGCGTGTGTTGTCGCCTGGAGTCATGGGGGAGCATTTACAGTTGGGACACACTCACCTGAAGCCCTTTGTTTTACATGTCACAAGTTAACGGTGCACTCACAAGTCTGTATCTTTCTACTGTGTGCGTGTGTGTGTCAACATGTTCAGCTGCTGATGTCCTGCAACTTGTTGCTGCACTTAGAAGTGAGGTCGCCTAAAAAGACACATGAAAACTGTACATTTTTGCACATTTAAATATTTTTCAAACAATTGTATAAAACACAGTGAAATAAAGTCAGAATTTTGAAGATAATAGTCAAGTCTTTTTTGAGCAGGAATTAGAAACTATACTTGTAGAAAAAGGAAAACTAGAGAACACTGATTGGTTATTAAAAATCTTCCTTTTATTATTTTGTGCAAACGTAGTGTTCCACTGAGTTAGCAGATGACATGCAGGACGATTTAATGACACTTTGAGATGGTTAGAGTTGGTTACAGTTTCTGTGACGTCACTGAACAACCTTTATAATACAAGTATGGCTAAAACTGACTCATGATTTCAGTTTCTCACTCTACAACAAGCCTTTTGTCCTAAATATGGCAAAAACACAACATTTCATCTTGTAACAAGAGGTTTTTGATCCAAAATGTTACTCAAAAATCCCTTGAAATATTGCTATGGTTAACACAACAGGGTGAACAAATTTCACTGCGACTTTTCTTTGCACGATCCATTCTTATACAAACTGATCCTCAAATTCATCCGATCAATTTTTTACACCTTTTATAGCACCCTCCAATTAAACTACATTGAGCAACCTTTCCAGCGTCCACTAAGAAGTACTCGAGAGGCTTTTCAACACCCATCAGTAGAAAATTCTGATTAGAAGTAATTTTCAAAATACACCCTAAACTCTTGAAACAACAATGCGATGAAATCATCTAACGTAACTCAATGCTGACGGTCGGACAGTCTGTAGTTTCACCAGTTTCTAAGAAACATTCAAAGCGTCCAAAATGAGAAAACAAAGCGAGGACAGAACTTGTGACATGTCGACAGCTGACGAGCGGCCCAACTTTGAACAGAAGCTCAGTTACTTATTTAGCTTTGGGTGGACAAAACAGGCAGGGTTCATTAAAGGCATGCTGTTCAGTGGGAACAAAATCTGTAATGTAATGACAGATTGGTGCTGCCATCAGGATGTAGCTGTGACCGTCTGCTTTTCAATCAAGCATCTCAGAAGAAGTATAACAAGTTCCTGGAGTACAACAACGTGACGGAGGTCAATCAGGCACTGAGTCTTGGTCAGAGAAGTGAGGAGCGTCACGGCAACACTCACTCTGTTTTAAGGCAGTGTTTTCTCGCACGGGTTAGTCATTTGTGCAGACATGACCATCAGCCAGACACATGCTTGCTTTCGCCATTGCTCATACACAGTGAAGATCCAGCAGTGTTCCTATTGTGTCTCTTTCCTCTGTTGAATTCTCTTCTGAAGAAGATTCCAAGCTTTGAGTACCTTCAAAATGAATCAGTGAGAAATCAAAAGTCAAAAACACGTTTATCTCGATCACTGAACCATGAAGTGCTTTGTATTTATCTCCATCTTAAGCCGATGAGTATCTGACCTGTTTCGAGGTGACCTCTGGCTCCCACAGTGTGCTGAGGACGACATTTGCATGCTCCACTTGTTTGCTGTTGGGCCACTGACTCTGCAGTCGACGGAGGGCATCGTCTGTGCTGATACCATCTCTCTCCGTTATCCTCGACACCGCCTGAGGAGAGGAGAGGTACAAGGAGAGAGAGCATTGGGAAAAGAGCAAAGTTTCAAACGTTGGCGCCCCCCCGTGGTAGCTTTAAGAAACACAGTTATGATCAGCACGATGGGAAAAAACCAGTGGAGCACATTTGACTTTCATCACTGTGTCTACTGGTACAGAGACGTTACCTCCTCCTCTGGGATGATGGTGACCCAGATCTCATGCACTAAATCTGTCCAGCCGGCCTCCAGAAGAACTGCTGCATCCAGTACGCAAACCTGTTTACCTGCATAGAACAAAGAACATTACAGAGAGTAACGTGCAACAACTGATCCTGCATCACTGTTATCTTCCCACTGCATATTTACACATGCAAACAAAACTGAAAAGATTTGTCCTCATTCAGTTCTACTGGTGATTTTAACAATCTATCCTAACAAAACAACAAAAAACTGGAAAAAAAGGGAAGAGGTCAATCGATTAAACACAACAATGTTGTAAAGAATATGAATGTACAGACACACAGAGCCTCGAGGAAGATCAGCACGTCTGACATGTCTGTAAATCCACACCTACCTTCCTCTCTGGCCTGATCAATCCTGTTTTTCACCAGCTGTGCGATCTCAGGCCAAACGATGTCTGTTAAGGCTTTTAATCTCTCCTGCATGACAGGATATGTTACTCATTCGTTTTTGACACTCTGGGAGATACAACATGTCATCACATTATGTTCAGCACTCATGTTACCTGGTTCCCAAAAACCTTTCTTCCTAATGCGCGTCTGTTGATTGTTTTATCTTCGTTCAAAAGATCTAAAGGTGACAGAAACAGTCTTGTCATTTTATTGCTGTGACTATGATGTTTTCATCCTTTTGTGTTTGAAAGTAGAAAAGTTGAAGCGTTGTCCCACCAGAGCCAAACTCCTTCAGCACTCTGTCGCAGGCTGCTGTGCCCGGCTCATAAACCTCGTGGCCCAGTTTGTCGCAGTCGATCCGGACTGCACCGAGCGCCTCCAGCCGCTTGGCGATGGAGCTCTTTCCACTGCCGCTTCCTCCCGTCAGACCGATCACGTACGGAAGAGGAGGCAGGTGTGGCTTATCCTGGCAGAGAGAAACGTGAATATGAGAAAGGACAACAAACACTGCAAACCCATTGATAACAGCAGCATCAAATATTTGGGTTTTTTCCAGGGTGAAAAATGTATATTTGTCCTGGCGAGCGATGAAACAGTTCTTCAAAAACAAGTTTGGCCAGCTCAGAGTTTAACTCCACCCTCATTGTGCGAACAATCAGAAACAGGCTCAAAGAAGGTGAACACAATGTGCTGCACCTGGTTTGTTTCTTTGAGTAAAGTTCAAATGAGGAGAAGTACACAAATAATGAAGTGAGTGATGAAGAGTTGTGACGGAATAAGCCAAGAGATAATATTTCCTCATCAAGAAGTGAAAATGCCGCAGTTGAGTTGAGTTTAAGTTACTCATGAATGTGTGACTTGAACCTACCTCAGGTGGTGCTAGGAGAGTCCCGAGCAAACGAGAGCGCAGACTAGAGGAGCTGATCTTCTCCTCTTCAGTCTCCGTGTGGTGGGCATCTTTCAGCAGCTGGATCTCATGAAGAACAAGTACTGGGAGACCCTGTGGACAATGAAGCCCCCACAAAGCATCAGCACTTGAGTGGAGGGTTTCAGTTTCCAGGGGGTCTCTGGCTCTCCCTAACTTACATTTTCAAGGCGTTTCTTGTTCACGGCCTCGCCTCCTTTCTTGGTTTCCTCGCTGACCACAATGCACTGCAGCAGGGGGTCTACAATAGACGCACCAAAGGGGTCGTCGAGCGGCACAATCTCCACCTGCAGCGAGGGTTTGATGTCCTCCAGGAACTCCGTGAGTCTCTGGATGCGGATGGAGTACGGTTCAATCAGCTCCTTCAGCACTTTCTCTAAAGCAAGGGGCAAATATAAATCAGTCAGTTGCCTCACGAGTAGGAACATAAATTCCAAGATGTGAACCCGAACTACTCACTTTTCAGCATTGCTTGGTCACACACACCGATGAGGAACCGTCGATTGGCGAGCAAGCAGGAGATGTTGAGTAGTGTCTTGTGGGCGCCGTGGAGCCGGTCAAATGTCCCTCCGACCACCACATCGCTATAAGTCTCCAAAGACTCAACCTTTTCTGGAGGATCCTTCAGTCCGTCCTCTTCCTCCTGCAGCTTGGCGAGCTGTGGATGCAGCAGCACTGAGGGCAGGCTGGGGCTACAGACATAGCAATGGCCTGTGTACCTCTGCAGACACTGCGTGACCTGGTGGGACTGACTCGGGTCCTGCAGAGCGAAGTCTGTAAGCACCACCTCCGGGGAGTGAGAGAGGGGCTGCGGTGTTGGGAAAGGGGAGGTCGGGGTCGCGGTCCCGGTCCCGCTGCAGGCAGCTGACTGAGCGCGTATATTAGTCAACAAGACACGGACGTCCAGGTGCCCGCAAACATCGGCTGCATTGCTGTAGAGGCGGGAGATGAGCGTGGCGACGTCCACTACAGGTGGGATGAACACTGGCCGAGGCTGGCTCCCACTTCCAAGGTTCAGGCCCGGGTGCAGGTGGACATACAGTGTGCGCTCCACCAGCTGAGCGGCCGAACTGAGGACTGGAGCGATGCGTAGGGGGAGCGTGTGGAGAGGGGAGGTCAGCACAAGGATGCCCGTACTGAACATGGACATGTTGGCTGCAGCTCTCACAGTAAGTCACAGGCACCAAGACGCTGGAAAAGAGGGAGAGTGAAAGACAGAATTAGATGAAGCTGTGAGGGAAGAAGTCATTCAATTTCAGACTGCAACTGTTAACTCCCAGGGAGTAGAAGTTACAGACTGTGAAGACATTAAGTTTACTCCAACAATGAAATCATTTACCATGAGCACTCCCTTCTGCTGATGTTACAACTCCTTTGTTACAGTGTAACAAGAACACAGTGACAACACTTATATTTTAACCTAGAGACACAGTGTCTTTGTCCCCATTAGAATTGTAAAAGAAACAACTTCTTGAGCATCATAATTTTCAGTAAATGCAAAAGTGTGAGTGACTCCTTCCTCAATAACATGCCCACATTACTTAACTGCGTGTTGCATTGGTGCCACTGACAGTCATGGACCAATCAAATGACTCCAGCATGAATGCTAACTTTGTAGCTTGTTCGTTGTTTGGGAGCTTCACGTTTGAGTCACTTCTGCTGTGGATCCTGACACACCACACACAACCTCATATGAACTCGGAGCTAAGCTAGCTAAGTGTAACACTGCAGTCATTACATGCTAGTAACAAGTGAAAAAAATAACCTGGTTGAAAGTGTCGCAACAGGATTTAAAGTGAGAATCCCAACAATTTCAGAGAGTTGGTGACGACAGCGAGTAAAGTAACTAGCTTATAACAGCGGGGCGGTTTGTCAATTGCTGCAGGCAACATTCACCGCGGCCCGTTTGAACAAGCTGTCATTGGAGAGCCGTTTCAGGTGCGCTCTAACGGCAGCTTACCTGGGTCGAACCGACCTAAAACGAGGCGCAGAGAGGAAGAGTCGTCCCGTGTTGTCGTCCGAAGGTCCACATGTCGCCAACAGCAGGTCGTTTCCTCCCCCCAAACATTCCTTCAAGGAGGAACTGTGTTATCCTGCCCACATAGCCAAGCAGCCACTAGTAGAAGTCACTCACCCAAGAACATGGGTTGACTTGTCACGTGGCACTTGGCGGACACGCTGATTGGTGGAGACGAACGTGGTGAATTCTGGGATATGAAGTCTCAAAGATCGAAGAGCGGTATTAACAATTTGCACATAATCTGCATAAAAGGTGACTCTCTCTGCCAGTTTATGAATGCGTTTATGTAAAGAGTGACCCAGTTTCAATTAAATGCATTTCCAGGATAACATTGGAAGGGCAACATTCACAGTCAGGCCCCACTTGAGTCAAGACCCTCAGTGTCACTTTCTGTATGTTGACTGTTTTTCTCTTTTTAGTATCTTTGGCTCACAGATTTAATGATATTGTCGAAATGGATATTTTTCAAAAAGGTTCTTTAAGATTTTACAAAAAGAGTGAGAAATAATGAAGAAAACTATCAAAACAATCACTTTTTGTTGTCTCAAGTCTCATTAGAATTAAAAAGACTGACATATGCACTTCTTTTCAGATTTTTATTAGCAATAAAGTTCAACTGTCGAGAGTAAAGACGAAATGTTGACGAAAAGGTTGAAAAGTCAACAATTATGCAGAACTCCTGTTTTGAAGGGAAACTTAAAAAAGATCAAGTGTCAGTTTTTTACTTTATTGGAGTCGAAAACAATCAAGATCTGCAGAAGTTGGCTTATCATACACAGAGCTGATTGATGTGTTTTAAAACGAGAGCCACTCATATGATGAAGAGGGCAGTGGCCTTCCACTACACAGCTGACGCTCTGATGGAGAAAGTAACATCAGTGATGACCCTGAGCTCTGCAAGTGTAACCTCACTCAGAGTGAAACTTCAGATCCTCAGTGATAGCTTCTTTTTGACATTTTTGGGGCATGAAGACAAAATGTATATGATGGGTACATTAATTCCGTTTTTGTGTACATTTCAATTTTGACCATTTGACCTGAGTGAGACCTTTTATCACTCTGCCAATCTTTTGTAAAAGTGGTGCTGTTGCCGCGGAAACAACTACTCAAGCCCAAACATGCAGACATCAAGCTGATTGACAGCTGGCTGGCTCTGGATCCAGACGTTTCAGGGGCAAAGTTGTTTATGAATGCATTTTTAAACACAAACAACTGGATGTCTTTGAGTTACTGGTGTTGATGCTTTCTGCAGGAGCTTCAAAACGGTTGAAGTATCTGAGTCAGGTGTATCAAAGCAAGAATATGACCGTTTCACTCTTAAGACAAGACATCTGAGGAAGTTTCTTTTCCCCCAATGCAGAAACGGCAATTTCAATAACGGAGACAAAAACCCACTTTGCAAGAGATTTCTTTTATTTTTCACTTTACATTTTGAGGCCAAACGTTTGTTTTTTACAAAAATAATAAAAAGAAATTCGGTGTCATCTCCGTACTGTAGAAAGAGTTGCATGATGAGGCCCTGGGGTAAGCGGGGCACAGGCATTGCATAACTAGCAAAAAAGGTTATCAACAAAAGTATAAACAACAGATTCAAGTAACACAATCATGTAATAACAAAGAAGTCACGTTAAAGCCTGGTGGTGGCAACAATTCTTTAAAATTAAGACTCTTGTTAGGATTTCATAATGGTCAGAGGAGTCAAACTGAACCATGCGATCGGTCTCCCTTAATTCAGTCGTCCTCTTCATGACATCGGACTGGAAAGTGCTCAGGATGACTCAGAGAAACAAAAAGTTGGTGGAGAAAAGTTTGATAAATTCAAATCAGAGTACAAAACACTGAACTGTAAATCTGCAGCTTCAGGTATGACATCTTCAGTGAGCGTATAGCAATGATTACAGACACACACACACGTCTGTTCAGTTCAACTCCCCTGCTCTACGTAAAGCCTGCTGACAAGGACTAATTTACTTTCTTATCGCTGGTGTTATCACTGGCAGCTGTATCATAATGGCACTTCTCCACACATCGCCGTGGGAACCATCCTCTTACACGCTCTCCAGCTAAGAAACAAAACAAAAAACAACCGAAAAATCAACAATGACATATTTGCTTCCCACAGTTTGGAAAACGAACCAGAATGAGAGACTCACTTCTTGTTTGCTCATCATCCAAAACTTTGTCTCCATACATCCACCATCTGAAAATACAAATTATTAGATGACTAATGTCCAAAACCGACCGAGCCTCAAAACAGCTCATCAGAAGACAAACTTACTTTGTGCCTCGAGTTGCCAGAATGGTGTCCCCTTTGCAGAGGGGGATCCTGGGCTCCTCGGTGCAGGGGGTTCGGAAAAACGTCTGCAGGCCCTTGTTAAGCGGGCAGCAAGCTCCATTGTAATCCTCCACTGCTCGGTACTGGACCTGCTGGTCGATGGAGGCATGATATCTGGTTATTCTACTGATCTGTCTGTAGTCTGCCCCCAACTCTTTCCATCTATTTTCTTAGATCAAACCAACAGTGTCGACTGTGATTCACGAGTCAGCACAATGAAATTCAACATCTAACAGATCACACAATATAGATTTAGCAGATACTTACACTTCTCACTCGCTTATCAGCTTTCTGTTTAAGCTGCTCAATCTGATGAAAAAGAAACAACACAAATAAAGTCAGAATTGCTCATCTTCACATCAGTGAATCACATTAGTCATGCCAAATTAGGGGATTTCAGTAGGAAACTGAGCACTATTTAACATTAAAGAAAGAAAAGTGTCAAACATATATCAACTTGAAAATAGACTGAACCTACAGTTAAGGTGTGTTGGTGACACTTTGGGTGGACTGGCCATTCCATGCCGTCACCCTTGGGTGTCCCTGACCATGTGAAGACTTGCTTGAAATTCAGCCAGCGAGTTCCGAGGTCGTAAGGGAAGATAAACTCCTCCCCTGTTTGGTAGTGCTGTATTCTGTCTTTGGCCTGGTGGACAAGACAAGAGAGCCTGAAGTGTGTGTGAGAACAGAAAACTAAAGGATGAAAAACAGGGTAGTTGTTTTATATTTTCAGGGGGATAAATTAGACGACCAGGTTAACATCCTAATGTTTGTGAAATTACAGTTTCCAGAAACAATCTGACCTTTTCCTCGATCCAGGACTCGATCGAGGTCTTATTTCGGAGGATGACTTTCATCTGAAAAGAAGATTTTTTTTCATTAACAAAGTCCATCACATATTCACAAATAAAAATGTTAAAACATCAGTTTTGCCAAATTGATTTTTTTTTTTTTTTTTTTTGCTTTGTGCCTCTGTTTTTTTAGCCCTACACAGTATGGTTTGAATGTCAGGGCAGGGCACGTCAATCGTCACCTCTCTGTTGTCAACAGCTTGTCTAAATTTTTACACCCTACAGGCAGACCTGAAGAAAAACGTACCTGTATGAAGAAAAGCATACCAACTGCAATGGTAGTGCCGAGTGCCAAGCCTAAGGCAAAGAGTGTGGCAGCAAAGGCGGGCACACTGAAGGGCATGAGGGGCTGGAACTGACGCACCGCACTCATGTCAATCTTCACGGTGCTCCAGCCAAACGATATCTGCATTGAGAGGAAAACAAAGGAGAGCTTGATGAGTGTGCTGAAGAGGCTGCTCGATTAGGTAAGAAGCTATCAAAACCTCAAGGAGTGAGCTTTCGTGATGTCTCACCCTCTCATACAGCTGTGTATACATGGTCATTATGAAGATAATGGCAGCGTGCGAGCAGCCGAGTGGGGCCAGCAGCAGGAAGCTGGTGAAGTAGGCGTGGTTCGAGTGGCCACAGCAGTTGTTGATCCAGGGACAATGGTGGTCCATCTTCATCACGCATCTGAAGGGAGGCACAGGAGCAGTTTGACTGGGAGGAAATGAAGAGATTGGTTCAACAGGATCCATTGTTCAAAGCATTACATTTCATTACCTGTTACACTTTCGGCAGTGGTGAGATCTGGGCGCCTTGTACCCTTGGCACACTCTGCAGTACTGCAAGTATTGCGTGTCTAGTTGAGTCTCCTGTTTCAGAATAAAGGACTTAGTCGCTGGATGCATCATCACCACAAATCATTCTGTTTTTTCACAAAATCTTTAGCAGACGAGTTCTCAAACAGTTGAAAGCTGTTGAACACAGAATGAAAACAGAAATAAGGTTTTGTTCTTACTGGTTTCCAGCCAAGAGGAATGTATCCCGGTCCAACAAACATGGCATTGAAGTAGTTGTAGAGGATGAGGACAGTCCAGTTGATCAGCATCAGGAAATTAATGCTACCTCCTGTCGTGTCTAGAGGCCAGTACCAGATGATGGAGTCCAGAATGGCCATAGTGGAGCAAATAGCAATGACAGACAAAGCTATGATTGGGCCCCAGTGGCACAATCTTCGAACCTCATGGAGGTTCTCAAAAGTCACGAATGTTGACAAGAAGTTCATTTTTTTTTAACGGCAAGATAGGTACTTATATTTTGGCTACTGAGTTCCTGAAATGAATCAATCAAACTGCACTGTGTTAATATTGTCCTCTGCTATCTTCCAAAGTGTGCAGTGCAGAAACACATGCTTGTTTTGTTCGTCTTCTGAGCACCCGGCAGCTGGCCTGGCGTTGAGTCATCGGGGATTTGTGTGTCCCATCATTCTTTAGCCTGACAAAGAGCAGCATCCTCTCATCCCAATGTTTGGAGCACACTATCCAGATGACTCAAATTCTCCATCTAGAAAACAGAAATTAAAAGAGAGAGCAAGGGTGGAATAGGTGTCAACTTCAATAAGACAAACGCCTCCAATCAAAAGTTCTCCATGTTTTAGACGACCTCCTGCTCTGATTGCAGGACTTTCTGCAGGACAGGTGCTAAACAGGACATAACTGGACAACACTGCATTGATTCAGTAACTAAAATCCTTAAAAACACCCCCCACTCGTAGTCAAATTGAAAGGATAAATCAGGTTGACAAATTTCTGAATTTCTGAAGATTTTTTTCCAAAAAGATTTGAAGTCAACTCTATCAGTTTACGGGCAGAAATATGATGCTGTCTGATTTCAAGCTAATACGTGATAGTTTGAATACAATGCAAACTGCAGAGCTTCATTTTCCTATTAATACCGCAACAAGTTTTCATGACAGCTGCCTTCAGTAGTGAGCAGTTATGCTGTCATATTGAGTGGAAACATAAATAAAAGTCAAACTTTCAGATAAACTGACGCAATCCACACGTCAGTGTGTACATGCGCTTTGCATTGCATTGTTTAAACACGTTGCAACCAAAATGTAGTTACATTGTAATGTACACAACTAATTAGCTTGTTACTAAGCTAGCTAATTTGCAAGTTAAAAGACAGGCGGAACGGAATTTCGTCAGTTTTTAAATTCAGATGAGACGGATTAGAGCACTTTAGTTGCGGTTTAATAAAGCAAGTGATTATCGCACAGATTTGCGCTTTATTAACTGTTTTTTCAACGCCCTGGTTACAGCAGTTAGCTGAGCAACGACAGGTAGCTAGCTTGTTAGTCAGTTCCAACAACACCGTCGTCTTCGACCGGGACCACAGCAGCGAGGCGTCAGCAGCGAACACCAACGCAAATATATCACAATTATATTGTCGCACATGAGCATGCACAGATTTTGAAAATAAAGAGAAAAGCTGTCACTTTAAATGACAAACCTGGCCACTTCCTTGGTTTTTTCTTCGGTTGCTGCTGTGTACAGAGAGGAACCTTTCTCATGTGTCTCAGTATCTGTCACCCTCAACCACTTGTGGACACTATTTCAACCAAACTGCTCATCGCTCAGTCACCACAGGATTGAAGAAATAATTTATCCGTCGCAAATTTTCATTATCGAACGCAAACTACATTTTTTACCCAGTTCTTCACACCCCTCCGTTGATGGAGAAAATAAAGACAAAATCTAGTTTTCTTGTCGTGCACATTTGACCGGGACTCAAGGAAGAGGCACCATTCGACGCTTGTTGTTGTTTTGAGCTAACTGTCAAACCGGAGCGCTCGTAATCTGCTCCAAACTTAACCACCACAATGTCTTCAGACTTTGAATCCTACGAGCAGGACTTTGGCACGCTCACAGCTGATGTGACGAATAAAATCGGCAGAATTCCCAAATTAAGTGGAGGTAAGGCAGTGAAATCGCTTCTATGAGATGCTAACAAGCTAAACGCTATCAGGTCTCAGCTGAGCAGCTTAGCTAACGGTAGCAGCAGGTGAAGCTTCTTCACTAGTTATGTCATCCATTTAAAATACGTGTAGGACGTGTTTTCACCAAATTTATTACTAAAACACTGATAGCAGTTGTATTTTAAAGCCCGTATACTGCGTTATTGGCTGGCCGGTCTCCTTTGAAGGTCTTAAATTGTGTATAGCTACTTTATAAATGTGTAATTCAAGATTAGTGTCACTTTACATTGACGTTACTGAGAAGTGTATTCAGTTTCACATCACCAAATACTGGAATCGACATTAAAACGCTTAGTTCAACGTGGGAAGGAGGCATTTATGTGTACTTGAAATCAATTAACCACAGAGAGGGTGGTGTTTATGAAGTACAATGAGCAACATTTAATGCAGACTGGAAAAGTCTGTTCACGCTGAATCATTCATTGCAAGGGTTACGATTATTATAGGCTAATTGACACCAGCTCGTTGAAAGATGTATTTTCCCCCTAAACTTGATATTAGAATCAATACAAAACATGTTTGTCTTTTACCTCACATTTCGTCCACAACTTTTGTCTTTACTGTTTATGTCCAAATACTTAAAAAAGAATTGACTATGACAGCTTCAGAGCCTGGGAATAACAGTGTGTTGAGGCTTGGAGTCAGACACAATAATAAACATGTCATATGTTTTATTACTCATTACTTACGAACTACACATGTAACAGACATAATGATTAAATTGTTAGATATTGAAAACTACAACTTGGTCAGATTGTGTTTTCCACAACACACTTGCTGGTATCCATGGTGCCATTGAGCAGTTTGTGTTCAGCTTTGACTTTTAAAGTCTGCTTTTTGAGCCTAGCTCTGGAACATTTAGCTCGTATTGGCTCACACTTGCTCTGCGGCTTTTCAAAGGGCACTACTTCTCACAAACCCTCTCGCCTGGCGGAGTGTTCCTGGTTTGCAATTGGGATCTTTGAAGATTGGTGGCAGCCCATTCCTCAGAGTATTTTCACATTGCTTCCTTTCGCCATCTGTTGGCTACGTCAGTGTAAGCCCATATGAATATGTACAAAGCGAGGAAAGGCATTACAACCATAAATAGCTGTTCAATGTTTTTTTGCCACCAATTGTTTATTTTCTCCCTCCTGTTTTCTTATTCTGTTCTTTATGTTCACTTTTTGAGTCATTTCTTGCTCTTTTTTATTGATGTTGCTGCGTTTTGACCGTGGCCTTCATTTACATCAATTATTTTTTACATAAATGTGCTACAATTTAGCTTATCTTTTGTATATTTTCAATTATGTATTCAACACAACCCCACAAAATAAGCGTTTCAAGCAATATTTGAAATAAGAACAAAAAAAATTACAGTTTTACTGTGATTTTTTTTCCACACCTGTCAATAACAGATTGCTGATTGATTGTTGCCTTTATGAGACCTTGAAAACAATAATATCGTCGATTCTTCTTTACTTGTGTGCACAAATGTTTTCTTTCCTCTGCCAGCAGGTTGTAGTCTCAGTAAATATCCATACATATTTCAAAGCCCTCCAGCTCCGGCCTGAGTGAGAAGCAATATCTCACCTTTCACTGAATTGCCTCTGGCTGTTTACTGTGTAGGTTGTGAGGCTGGACACAGGTTTTAAAAATGAATTTGAGGACTGGCAAAAGTTAATGTTGGCCCATAGTGTCTGAGAAATAAAGATCGTGCTTTAGATATTTTATAATGTTGCAATCTCACAGCTGGTAGCCTTGTGATATGTAGTCGAGGTTGAAGTTTTGTTGGCTTTATTTTTTAATTATTTAGAGAGCTATTAAATTTATATCAGGGTAAAGAAGAATTGTGCCTGTGATTCATGATTCATGCCATTTAAGACTTTTTCTCTGACACTGAACTGTATTTTCGAAGGTGAACATTTCAAACATACCAATAACAGGTAATTTAGTTCCTTTTTTCTTGGATTATAATTTTTTAACAAAGTGGCTTTTTTAAGGTTGGCAGGTTTATCGTGCATTACGTACGAGGTTTGTTACTTTTTGGGGTTTGCTGTTTTCTGCTGGACTGTGCAGTGGCTTCATCCCCAGGGCCACTGACACTGTGAGCTCCCTCTGAGTCCTTTTCATGGATAAAGCAAAGCACAGTAATATGTTTGCAAGGATGGGCAGGTCTATGAACAATGTAGAGCATGCGTGAGAGGGACATTTGTGCACCTGCCTCTTTCTGACAGCAATGCTCATGTATCATTGTTTTCTACTTTCCGTCATCAGTTGTCTTGTAGGTTTGCACAGAACACTGCTCATGTAAAGAGGTGAGGTGTAGGTCCTCGAGTGCATAGAGAGAGCTGAGTGAGCATCATAATAGTAAGATAAATAATAAAAGAAACATCAGAGCTTTTATTTGAAATCTGAATCCAAATGATTATCTATTTTATTCTTTTATAGATTTTGAGTTTTCACATGCATTTTTTTGTTGAATGCTGATTTAAAGACAAAAACATACTTTGCAAATATTCTGATTTGGTTAATGATGTTTATTACTAGAAGTATACCAATCACAAGACCACAGCAGACCTTTCATATCTCATACTGTTCACTTTCATGGCAAAGAGCTAATTTCAGAACAAAGACCATTTGGCTGCATGTACAGAAAGTGTACCACCGTTGCTTGAAATAACTGTTGGATGTAGCACAGTTGTACTTGCGTCTCTGGAATTCACGAGTCCTAATGAGTTTCAATGGGTAATGTGGAAGAGCAGTCATGGGGTGAGGTGTAGAACAGCGCGTTAGTCATTCTGAGTGGGACTCATACTTCTGGCAAGTGAGCAAAGCTGACACCTCCCATCCCTTTGAGTTGGCATGAGGTGTCTCGCTGCTCCTCAACAGAAACCAACAAAGGCCTCATAGACGCCGATAACTAAGAGACTTCAAATGTTGGCTCGTCGTGTGGAGAGAATGTGTAAATATATCTTCAAATGTGTCCTCGTGTGTTGTTTTCTCCCAGTCTCTTTCTTTCCCTCTCCCCCTCTCTTCCCCCGTTGCGGGGGAGTTAGGTTGTTGTCATGAAGAGCTGTTCCTCCGTCGGCTGATCAATATGTTTCCGTTTTTTTTCCCTTTCAGAGGAGAAGACACAGCTGGTTCTAAATGTCGACAAACAGCTTGAAGAAGTCAGAGAGTTGGTATGTCTTTGATCAGTAATTTTCTCCTCTTCCCATTTCCTAAATAATGAATTTGTGGAAAGAAGGAGGGGACGATTTTCACTGGCACCAGACAACAGCACCTGTATTATCCCGGTGGTGACATGACATACACGCACTTCGCGTGGTTGATAGGAGGCTTCCCACTCGCATGATTACTTCCCAGTAATCTGCTTTAAAGTGACACCCCTATGACACATTTCAAGCCATTATCTTGAGGTGCGAGTTTTCATGTCGCTGTTTAAAAAATGAGCAAAGTCACCTGACAGAGACAAATTGTTGTTGCGGTTGTCTTGTTATGCCACAGTGATTAGTTCCCTCCAAATCTGCCACAGTGAGACCCGTCTACCCATGCATCAAATGTACTCCTGCTTCATTCACGGTGACATTGTTGAGCCTACACATGTCAGTGCAATGAAGGGCCCTCATATTTGATTTTGCGTATTTATTTAGAGAACAGCCTTGCTGTGTTGCAGCTTTTATCCCCACTGAGTGACATGAGCAGGAGACATTTTTATTTTTACAATCAACAATGGTTGAATTTAATTCTGCTGAAATTTTCAAGTTTGTCAGCAGTTGTGAGATTTTCCTTTGCGCTACTGATTGAACATTAACTCGTATTGAGTTGATAAACTTGATTAGAAATTTGTGTTTCAACCAAACTGTGCAAACTTGATTTCAGATGGAGCAGATGGACCTGGAGGTGCGAGAGATCCCCATCCAGAGTCGAGCCATGTACAACAGCAGACTGAAGAGCTACAAGCAGGAGATGGAGAAGCTGGAGAAAGACTTTGTAAGTAATTAAACACTCAGTAAAACCTTTCTAAATGTGAGCAATTGTTATTTCATTGGTGCTTTAGAGTGATATAACAGAATTGCAACAAAAATGCAACTATATGCACACAAAATGTCAAATTACGTATGCATGCATTGGAAAACTCCTTGTGCTCCATCCACACATTCTAGTTTGCACTCTCAAGCAAACTCTTTCTCCCTCATGCTCGCTCCTGCACACACAAACAATCACACACCGAAGCTCAGTGGTGCATCCACAGAGGTTAATTCAGAGTTCATATCTGAACTTGCAAGCGATGCCCGTTGAGAACAGGCTGTTGTGTGTTTGTGTTGTTGCTGCAGAATCTGGCCTTGTTTAGTAATTCATAAATCACTGTATGTCTTGACTTGATTTCCAGCCTCTATCAAAGCTTAATGAAGAGCCAAGTCTTTTGGGTTACTCGCTTTTAGTCCACATTGTTTTATATCAATCTGGCTCAAGGTACTTCAGTAATCAATACGGTTTTAAGAAAACAATTATCTTGTGTGAATGAGTCAGTTGTTTTTTTCTTGCTCTTATTTTCTTGTCCTTTCAAATGACATTTACGAGCTTTAAAATACGATTCAGATGCAAAGTTTTGTCGTCTTTAAATCCCCAAAATATGTATCTTTAATGACACCTTTCTTTACTGTGCTTGTTGTTGTTTCCTGATGTCAGTTTTGTTGTGCTGGTGCTCACAACACAGTAATAAGCCCAGTGTGTAAATGTTGCTGACCTTGAGCTCGAGAGCACGCGTGTGTGTGCCTGTACACACTGACACACACACAGACAGACACGCGCACATCAAATTCAACATGATTTGAATCCACAGCCTCAGAAAAGGTTGGAAAATACAAACTGAAATGACTGAATGTTGTTGGAAATTTTTTTATAGTTTTTGAAGAAATACTAGCATTGAATAAGTACAGAATTTAACCTCTACAACGATTAAACAAAAAGGCTTTAATCAATCATGGATCGTTGGGTAATTGTTTAGATGACTTTGAGGATTCTGGTAATTGAAGTGCTTCATAAAAATGCCAAATTTTAGGTTTCGGTATTCATTTATTAGACATGAAAGTATATTGTCCAGTGTTTCATCTTAAGACCTCAGGCAGGTCAAGATGTTCACGATAAAGACCTGCTGTGAGCCACCAAAGATTCAGACATGTCACCTGTCTATCACTGTGGTTGAACTTTAGGCTTTAACCAATACCAACATCGTCATTTTGATGAGGCAACATTCTTCCCCAGATTCCTCACTCTTCCTCATGAGGATAAACAAGTGAACATGCACCAACACCCAGTTTAAACGGAGATATCAATTGTTCGTGATCTGTGAACGCACCACTGAGATGTGCTCACTGAGATCACAGAGGAGATCTCCGTGCCAAGACAGTTTGCTTTCCTCGCCGTGGGCCTTTAATTGGCTGCCGATTAATCTTTAACTTTTCTTCTCCACTCTCGTACCGTGATTAATCATCAAGCAGTCAACACCTGCTGTGGCTGCTATTTGTGTTGATTTTTATTACTTGCAGTTTGAACTTGTGGGAGATTTCAGGTTTTAATCATTCCTCCATCAACTTATTAATGCCAAACGTAAAGGAAATAGAAGAATATCTACAATACTATTCTCCTGTCGCTGCATGTTTAAATCATGTCCACGAATGTAAAGCAGAAGGCAGCGGTTTGAAAACCCCAGTGCATGGAAAGGAAGAGCGTAGCAGCCTGTTTCTAACTGTGACTGCCCAGCTTGATTATAATTTTCATTTTTACACCTCTGTGTGTGGCGTGGTCACATCAGTGTACATTTAAACCAGGATCACCCACCTCACAGGGTTACATCCAGTGTGTCTTGTCTCCCGCAAATCTGATGCAAGTGTTCAGAAGGCAAGAACTTCAGCCCCCTCAGATGTGCCTCAGATGTGCCAAATGCTATAGCCAAGCTCAGCCTCTCACTTCCTGCAGGCCTAGGGAGGACATGACACTCGGCTCGAAAGGCGTCGAGTGGAAAAAAGGCAATCTCCTTTCTTTTTAATGTAAAAAGCTCCGGCTTTGTTGTGCTTTCTGTGGATATCAAGGCCTTTCCCGGCCCTCGCTACCCGCGGGGGGGGGGCCCCCCCCTACCTCCACACACACATACACCCCACACCCCTACCGGCCTCCCACGGGTGTCTCCCCCCTTAACCTGCTCTCTCATCCTCTCATTCACCCGTGGTTTGAAGTATTCCTACCACCGGTGTGCCAGCTTGAGACCACATTCTTGCTCCTTTTTCCAAACGGGGCCGGAGCCGACCCCGGTAACCCAGCTATTTCATCCAGAAAGACAACTTATCAAACGGGCTTCCCAAAGGCGTATATGTGAGACGGCGTTTTTTTTTTTTTTGGCTTGGTTGACAGCTTCATTGTGATAATAAGGTACACTGGGATACTTAGGGTGCTCGGCCCTGACAAACAGGCACCGCAGCAGCTCGGGGCGGTGCCAGCCTCACCAAGAAAAAGTAAGCCTAAGTGTGCACGAAAAAAAAAGAACAATGAATATCTCGTTTGATGGGGCCGGCTCGTTCAAGTCGGAGGCAGCAGAGTGGCATGGCTCTTAGCGATGGCTTTGATCAGGGAAAGAAGAGGCCTAACCTAAGCTTAATTTAATGAAATCTATTGGGTAAACAGAGCCAGTGTTTTCAAAGGGACCAGGTTAGGCCGGTCCCAGTGGGCAAGATTGGGGACCTGCTGACATCCGCTGTGTCACACAAAAACATCATCCAGCTTTGAGGATGGGACTCGAATCCTGCGACATGCCTAATTGTGAACGTGTGATGCGTCTGACTGCAGCATAATGAGACGCCAGCCGCAAAGTGTCACGTGCAACATCGACGGAGATATTTGGAGATGATTTTGTCAGTCCCGGAAAGTCTCTGTTGTCAGAAAGTCTTTGAGAATCAAAGCTCCTCCTTCCTTTTACCGTTCACATGAGTTCCCTGTCACATTGAGAGGTCCCTGTTAACTAAATAAACATTATTAGCGATGTTCTCTGTGGAGCAACACTAAGTGAACCTACGGGGAACTGTTTAAGTTCATCTTCAGTGCCTTTGAATCCAGATGTACAACTGAAATCACGAGAATGCCAGTGGATCACAACACTTTACATTTATTGGTGGTTAACACAAAGATACATTTTTGTTAATTGCAACTTATTCTGATAATTAGATAATGTTTTTTTCCCCAATTCCTAGCAAAGCCTTTTCTGAGTTCCCAGCTTGTAATTTGTGAGACTTTGCTGTGTATCTTCTTTTGAACGATAATTGGATTAATCACTAATCAAAACAATTGCAAGCTGCAACTGTAACATCAATATATCATCAGTAAAACATAATTGAAATAACTTTGTCCGACCTTCTGAGTAGTTGTCGAGATGTTGGTCTCGAATTAAAACAAAACATCTCCAAGGTGCGTCCCACGGTAATTACCACTCAGCAGCTACAAAGTTTGGAAGGCTGTCTTCATGTTTTCTATGTCTGTTTTGAAACCTGGGGTGTCTTAATTGCTTGTTACGGATGATTCAGAGAGTTTGGCATTTATAGAAACTCTCCTGCTCCTGCCAGTGAAGCGGCTGTTGACGCCTCTGTGCAGCAGATGGCGGTATTGCCCCAAGAATTTTTGCCCACTTGGGCTCCATGACAAGGACAATATTGGCCACATTAACCAATTACTTTGCCTTTCTGATGTACAAGTGGACCCACTATGATAAATTCTCACTCTTCTGCCGATGTCTGACCTCACCTTTATGCCTCGTGCAGGAGAAATCGAATAGAGCAAGAGTGTCTGTGTGGGAAGAGCTCGAGACACGATGTCTTGCAGAAATCTAACTTCAAACTCCATGTGTTGTTTTTTTCCCCCCAAGTCTCAAAGGTAATCAAGTCAAGAAAAAAACAATTGCAAATGAATTCGAACTTTTTCACCAAAGTAAATGTTTTTTCCTGAACAGTTAGTACTGACGTCTCCTTACTGAATCACTCTCTCTGACAAATATTGCTGCTGATATCTCACCTCCTCCAAACGTTTCTTTTACATTTTGCAATCATAAAAACACTTGTGGTCAAATGTGAGAGGCTTTGTGCTCAAGGATCCTTGACTCTACAAGAGGTTAATTAATTGCCATCATAAATAAAGCGCCGACAAGTTTTATGGAGGAGTACTTCACATTTTTTTCTCTCATTAAGCGGGAAAGAGTGCCTCTAATGGTCAAGGCAGTTTTGTTGATGCTGTGAGAGCCATTATGTGATCTGTTTCTGTACAATGTGGCAGGATAATTTCCTCAGACCAACCTCAGTTTTGAATTGGGAATAGCGAGTTATTACTGATTTGTGGCAATGTTCCATCAAGGGCAAAGAAAAAGATGTCATTCATTACCACACATCAGTGTTCCTTTTGAAACACAAGCCCACGTCCAGCCTTTATTTGAGATTGGTAAATAAGTTGTCACAGTGCACAATTGTAGGTTAATACAAAGATGTGAAAAATGTGATACGGTCAAAATTTGATTCACCTGAAGTGCAGCACTTCACTCACAGAGAGCCGTATTCAGCCAGCTTTGAAATGACGAGGGAATTGTTCCTTTATGGAGCTGGATGTTGAATCACGAGGCCAGCTGTCACAGGATGCAACTACCTCTTTCCTAATTTCCAGCCGTATAACGGGCGTGTTGTTTAGAGCTTTAGTCATGGTCAAGAAGCATGTCTGCACTGCGTTTTCCTTTTATACAAACTTTGAGATGGAATGCCTCCTCGCGTCCACTCAGGGAGACATTAATGCATTTCCAAAGAGTTGGCCAACCTTGAAACACTGAACACTTTATTTGGCAGGTACATTGAGGTGAAAAGAAGAAAAAAAGCCTGTTGGTCCTCAACAGTTTCCCTCCATATATCAGTTTCCTAAGTGGTTCCCAGTGACCTTACCGAGATGATTGGAAATTTAGCTGTCAGTTGGTGCAGTCATTGAATGCCGTTTCAGGTGAATTGGCCTCTCGATGTTTTATTTCAGTGAAAACTTTTCAATGTGAACAAAAATGTGTTAATTAAATGTTTGAATGAAAAGAGACGACATAATTTAATGATCAAATCTGATGTGTGACATGTGAACGAGCCTCAGATGAGACTGAATTGAGTTGTTCTTGAGGAACTAATGAACGACTTTTGACCTCAGCACACAACAGCTCTGCTACATGGTTGAGTTGCCAGTGAGAGTTTTATCAGAAGTTTTCCATAAGCCTCTTTTTTTCCGGTTCCAACCCCCAGAGCTATTTGTTGCCTCCTATTCTCGGGGTCATCCACAAGCTGTCCATCACTGGTGATAAATTAACATATTTGTAATTTTTTTTCTGAATTCCATGTCGAATATGAGGTTTTGTCTCTGTGTGAATGTTTTCTGTTCAAGGTTGCAGTTCAGTGTTTGTACTGCGTGCACCCCTAAGTAGAACCAAACCAGACGGACGAAGACAAGGATCCAGTTCAGTTTTTCACATTATGCTCATGCTGTTATTTTAATTAAGCGAGCATGGACATCTCAAGGTTGAGGAGACGATCCAACTTTCAGCTGTGGTCATAAACTCATCGTGTTTGGCACCAATTCGCAACCTAAACAGAGTAAGAAGAGTTTGCAAAGTCATTAATCAGAAAGTTGAGCATTTGTCTTAAGAAGTCCCGACATCACAAATGAAACACGATGCAGATAATTATGTTGATATTTAAGTTTTGAAGGGAGATTTTAGGACCACTGTTCCTCGCACACCAACGCATCGCAGTGATTATATATTAGCATTGTTGTAATCCATCTTGAAGGCTTCTTGTTGTTTGCCCCTTGTCCTCGTTATGGTGACTCCTGCAAGCAGCAACATGACAGACAACATTAGTTGGATGTTAGACACTGCAAATCGCCTTAGGTTGCCTTGGCTTACTTGTTGTTATTAAACACAGCGGAGTGAAGGCAGATTGACTCTTTTCATGGTTTGTTGCTTAACAACCCATCAACAACACCAAAGTCTAATCACTCATAACCAGTTATAAAAGGACTTCCTCATTTGACAGGGATTTTTTTCTCCCCCTATATTTTCCTCTGTGCTGAGTGCAGATTTGAGATGTAAGCAAATAGATCTTCTTCTCTGCTTATGAATTATGGCTTTCATTTGGAAGTCGTTGTGCACAGTATGTCTTCCCCGAGCCTTTTGTGGATTTGTGGCATTGCAGGCTTTTTCCATGTCCTCTTTACGGACACCAAGATGGGATTCAATTGTGGATTAGCCTTTTGTCACTCATGCTGAGTCCATTTTTCTATGGGTTTGATGGTGTAATGGCAACGGAGGGTCAAATCTGGGTTGAAGGACAGTTGCACAGGAAGGACAAAAGAGTGTGTGGTACAAAAGTAGGATGTTTATTTTTGATTGAGGCGCAAACTGATAACTCAACCACAACGATTATTCTTAATGCTGTGTAAAATGTACAGTTTCTGGTTTACATGCCTTTCATAACTCTTCATTCACAAGTTGTGGTTTAGATTTGTATCTTATCTTCATCTTTTTAAAGTGAGAGTTTAAAATGTGTTTGAGGTATTAGCAAGAAGAGACCAAATGCTGAAAAAACAGCACCTCTTTGTCCTTTATTCTGACATGTAGCATATGTTGCACAGCTGCAAAGAAAACCCTGCTAGTGGGTTTTTTTGCCTGTTAATTGGAGTGTCCCTGGGAAGGGACTACGAGTACATTTTGAGTTTTATTAGCTTCACTGTCATGTTTCAAAGTTTTGCGGACATTACCGAGCGACTAAGACAAGTTCTTGTCAAGAGTCGCCTCGCAGAAAATCACATAGCCTGTAATTTGTAAGCATATCAGCCCCTGCTTCCTGCGCCTCTTTATGTTGACTCTTGTCTTGGGTGGATGGATGGATGGATGGGGTATCTGCATTATGCCTGGAGCGGAGGATTTGTTTGGCAGTGTGCAAATTCGGCCGTTATCCTTCCACGCGATCGTTTCCCTTTTCGCTTATCTCTCCTGGCCCCTCCAAAGTCACCGCACTTCCACACACAGTGACAGCGATCAGTATAGCTTTCAGACGCTTGTCTGGCTCAGTCTGCCAAGAAGCGAAGGCCCTCCCAGGTCCCCTCACTGTCCTCGGGGCTTGTGTGATTGAGTGACTGGAGTGAGTGGGGGCCAAAGATAATAAGGGGGGAAATATAAAGACATGGGGCGATGATATGATAACACCCCCCCTTCCTCCTCCCCCTCTTCCCCCTTCCTCCCTTTACTCCCCTTTCCACCTCCCCTTCACTTTTCTTTCTGTTCTTCTTTCTGTCCTACCCCCGGTTTCCGTGCACCGAGCCTGTCCCACGCAGTAGTGTAAACCAGAAGTGACATGTGACACCCACTCCCCAGTGATGTGCTGACAAGCGGGTACTAGAATAGGTGACAGTGTTTTCTTTTTTTTGCCAGACTGGCTTAAGTATGGTGAAGGGCGTTCATGAAGTATTTATGAAATATATTATGAATCATCGGGTCTGTGTTTTTTCTCTGTATTTTAGGCGGTGGCATTTGCTTTTTAATAAGTAAGCCTCAGAGAAGGCGAGACTGAGGAAAGGGGTAAATAGATGAAGAGCTCCCCACATTTAATCGCACTGGCTGGTGTTTCTTTATAGTCGAAGTTCCATGTTTACACATGTTTTAACCCTTGCTCGCTGCCACTTCACACAAACATGCACACACATGCACACGCACAATTAAACTTAGTTTCTCCCTCTCATCCTAAGTGTTTCTAATGAGGGAGCGTGCCAGAAAGAAAGGGAGAGGGTTTTTATTGCTCTCAGCGACCAGCAATTTTGCCTTTTCTCGGCTGTTTTTGAAGCCTGCAGTGGAATCTGGCTGTGGCCTTGATCAGAATTACATTGTGGACGATGAATTAGGTTTTTTTTTTTTCAATTATCCCAGAGGTTGGCCAGCATTAGAGCATCAGCTTACTCCTGCAGTGAGACTAAACTCTTTAGTTTTGTTCCCCTCTTCACCATAGAGCACTCGTTTGTTCTCTGTTGTCAAGCTTTTTGTGTATTTTGGCCTGCGCGTTTCTGTTCTGAAATGATCCTTTTTATACGAAGACTTTTTTCTGTGTGGCAAAAAAACGCCTTTTTCATTAGATAACCACTAAATTATCAAACAGTGAATAAATTAAAGATGATTTTACAATATTTATTTTGTTTTATTATCTTTCCTTCACATTTTTATTTTGAAAAAATTACCAGAAAATGCAACGATTCTGTTCAGTCTGTTTTTTTATTTTTCTGAATAGATATATTTATTAAATGTAGTGGAGAGGTTGTGAGCGGGTCTTCCCAGTAGCCTCTGGTTGGCTTTTTGTCATCATTTCTGAACCGCTGTTGTGAATTCCTGCAGAGAACCTGCAGACTCTGGGGAAACTGGTGAGTGTATTGGGAAGTTCAGGAGGGCACATGTTGGAAGGGTTTTGGAAGGGGGCCTGACTGGCCTCATCAGCATTTGAATGTGTTCTGGCTAGTGAAATAACAAAGTATACATAAATATATAGAGATAATGATCTGGCTAAGTCCCTATGTGTGCTGCTGTATTCTTATGCTAACGAGCGAGCTATTCAGCACCAACAATGGTCACATTACAAGAAAAGGCAAAGCACTGAAGGAGATAGTCTTCTGTGTGCCTGTCCACTGAGGGACGTGCACATGCACATGCTCAGCAGGCCCGACTCCTCTCCCTTTGTGTCTAGGTTTTTTTTTTTATTACATTTTTCAATTTTAGATAACACTCCAAGAATAGACATCAAACAAAAATGAATCATAAATCGAGGTCAGGAGTGAGCCTCTTTCCAAAGCAGAGAAAGGGTTAAAAGTGAAGGTATCTTTAAAAAAGATGGGAAGACTGATAGGAGAGGAGCTCTTCTCAGCAGAGGGTTCAGTGAACCATATGTAGGTGCCCACAGGCTAATGGGCCGGTTGGTCCCTGGCTTGCCAGGTATCCTGTATGCACATCTCCTACCCCCCCACAACACACACACATGCACACACGCACAGGCAGACACACACTCCTTCTCTCTCTCTCTCTCTCCTCGTCATCCTCCAGCACCCACCTCTCCCACCCCTCCCACCTTCACTCTGTGAAAATACCTCCTCCACTTTCCTCTAATCTCACCTTTTTCTCTGGTGCTGACCCGGGGAGGCCCACTTTATTCCCCACTGCACGCCAGAAGCCAGCGTTGTGATCGGAGCCCGGGCCCCTGCGCTGGTTCCCCTCTCCTCTCCTCTCTCCTTGCCCTGGCTGCCCGCCTCCCCGACGGCTCTGCTCTATTGATTTACTCCTCCAACCAATGCTGTCTGTCTCTGTTTTGCACCACCAGCACCTAGGTCCCTCATCTCTCTAACCCTCCCTCTTTCCTCGTTTTTCTCTCACTCTCTTCTTCCTGTCTTTCCACACTTTCTTTTCTGCCTTTCTTTCTGTCCCCACCTACACAACCACGGGCTAAGGAGGAAAGAACCTGACAGAACAAGAGAGAAGGAGGGAAAGAGAGATGAAGGATGGGCGTGTGGGAGGGGAAACGGGGCCTTTGATTTTTCATTAGAAGCACCTTCATATTTTAATATTGGGTTTAATCGGGCCCTCATGCCTTAAAGAAATAACCACTGAGAGATGATCCCCCGGCCTTCAAAAAGTATATGGTGCTTCTTCAATCAAAGCTCTCCTTGAATTTGCTCTTTTGTTTGGAGTTCCCTTGCAATCCTTCCCTCCTCCTCCTCCTCCTCTCCTCCTCCTCTCCACCTCCTCCTCCTCCTCTCCTCTCCTCCTTTGCTGTCTCTTGGCCTCTCACTTTGTGGTTACAGTCGTTAGGCTTATTGACTGATCTCGGCTGTACTTGGCAATAGAAATGACTTTGACAGGGAAATACACCACCGGTATCACAGAGGTATAGGCATGAAAGGCCCCCATCAGAATAGTGAAGTCTTCCACGGGCAAACTGTTAGATATTTTACTCCAGAGATAAAAAATGCTGTTTACTTCTGGGCTAATATAAAAAAAACAGACAGCTTTAATGATAGAAGAGACGACGGAATTCGATTCTTTTCAAATTGAATTAAATTTTTTTTCCCACAGTTATCTTTGATCGGGTCAGATTATTTATAGCAACTTCAAATATATTTGAAGCAGATTTTCTCCGTCACCCCCCAAAAAAGTTTCCTCACCCCGCGCCGGCTCAGATATGTCGCCGGCTCATTTATCACCTCGCTGCGGTTGATCATTCACCTTTATTTGTGTTTTACGGAAAAAAAAGCAAAAAAAAAAAAAAAGCTTCGGCGAGACTCCTTGAGGTATTTCGTGGAAGTGGAACACAATGCATCGTGCGTGGAAGCCACCAAAGCACCAACCTGTGAGCTAATGAGAGGCCCCATGCTGTTATCTGAGGCTCCGGCTCCTCTGCCACTGCTGCACTTCTATTAGGGGAGAGAACACACACCGGGCTGCCGTTCACATATGTTGCGCGTGTACGTTCTCTAAAGGAGGCTTCCCCGGGATGCAAGGGCTCACAGAAGCCTCCATCTTACATACAGTAACCCTCGTGTACGCGCGTGTGCGCTCACACGAATGCACAACAGACAGAAGCGAAGGATTCGATGGCACCAAAGACCACAATAAAACAAAGGCACAAATGACACCCTCCTGTGACAGTCCCAACTGTAGCAGCTTCCCTTTGTCTGATAATATATCAGATGTATTTAAAAAAAAAGAGCACTTAATTGAACAACGTCTCCCAATTTGTTTGTGTTAGCGAAGAGAAGAAGGCGCGAGACAACAATTTGTGTGTGTGCGTGTGTTTCCTTTTGTGCTTGCTGTGCGTGCGCGCGTGTTAAACCCCTGCCAAGCAGGGATGCATTATTTAAGATGCTGTTGTGATACTTGTGCCTGCTTAAAGGTCTCCGCTTCCTTTTAACGCCATGCCGCATCAGTCCACCTCTGCCCCCACTTGTGGGGGGAACCAGAGTGGGACCTGCTGGCAGTGGTCCACACATCACCTGGGAAAATATCACAGCAGGGGGGGAAGGAAGTGATACGGATAACCTTTGAGTTTAGCACACAATTCTGTGAATAGAGACATTTTTCTCTTTGACTTTATTCGTATTTTAATGCTGAACTTGGATTATCATATTTTCCTGTTTTCAGGCAATATTCCCTGATATCGAGCTCTATCTTTTTTACATTTTATTTCACCGAGAGGTTTTCTGTTTTTTGGGCTGGTTTTTTTTTTTTTTTTTTTTTTTAATGTGGGTTTAGCTCGAT
Source organism: Malacoctenus tetranemus (assembly GCA_032274765.1). NCBI lineage: Eukaryota > Metazoa > Chordata > Actinopteri > Blenniiformes > Labrisomidae > Malacoctenus > Malacoctenus tetranemus. The sequence continues at coordinate 6,794,057 of JAUESF010000088.1, read as the reverse complement.
AATAACGAGCCGGTAAAATGAAAGGTTGAATGTCGGTTGGATGCAACCACACAGAGGCGGACATAAGAGTTATTAAGCCACACTGGCCCAGTTGCTCTCCTACTGGCGAGAAAGCCTGTAATGGAACATAGTGTTATAAATTGAATATGGTTAATTACTCTTCATGCTATGCCACCAGCCGCGTGTGCCGGGTGAAAAAGGAAAAGCTTGGAAAAGTAGAGGGAAAAAACGTCTGCAGAGGAACTTCAGGGCCCCTCATTACACTCTGCCCCTGGGTATTTTTACGCCTTTTATTTCCCATCTAATGAACTGTTTACATTTTTCTGCTTTCTAGGCGCCACAATTATTCGTCTTGTCCTTGTGTCACTCGTTGCGCCAGGCAAAAAAGCAAGGAGGAGAGTTGGAGGGCAAAAGAATTGCGTGGATAAATCTTGGTTTTTCTTTCAGTTTAATTATTGGATTTTTTTTCGAGGAACTTGTGTTTTCCATTACAAACACTTGGATTGTTAACTTCTTTAAATTAAAACTGAAAGGTCATCGTTTTACAATTATCACATGTATTCCCTCAATAAATATTTAAGAATTGACTTTTTTCTTTGTGGAGAAACTTAAAAAAAATCATCATGTGTATTCAAACGGTGTATGTGAATGCATGGACAGAGACTATAAAGGATTCACACACAAAGGAGAGATCCATATATTCATAATAATTGAATTAATATCATTTCCTGCTCAAAAGATAATGCTGAGCTGATTAGCATATCTGATATGAATTGTTATGCATGCATATGTAATTACCTTTTGATGGCTAAAGAAGAGAACTTTCTTCATCTGCTTTCCATGTCAACAGAGGTAAAACGTGTGTTTTTGACAGGACAGCAGCACCCCTCATCGCCGCATTTGACGGGATGTGTGGAGTTTTAAAGGCAGGCCACTTTGCATAAAGTTAAGATGTACCTTTGTACTTTTCTTGTGTGCTTCCGGGAATAGAAGCAAATTCTCACCCAAGATTAAAAAAGTGACAAAAGACAGACCTTTCAAAAGGATTAAAAAAAGCTCCTTTTTTTTCTTCTCTGAGCAATAAGGTATCTTCTGAAAGCGCTCATTCTTTTTTAGATTACAAAGCCTGATTAGTTGGGTCTGTTTTAAGATGCATAACTTTGTCTCTATGTACTGTAAATAGAAAATCCAGTTTCTTTTCTTTATGGAGGAGCGTTTTACAATCGAACATATGATGGATAACTGCTTCTCTGACCTTAAGAGAGGGGTTGTTGTCACTGAACTCGACGTGCAAACTTGTAATCAAAATCTGCTACTGTAATAAGCCGGCAGTATTGCACCTGCTTATGTTTCACATCAAATGGGAAGCCGGTAATCGCTCAGGAATCTGTTGTTTTCCAGAGGGGGAATCCAAAAACTGGAGTGTGTACTGTAGGTACAGGGGAGGCAGAGGCAACACTTTCATTTCAGTGACATTTCCAATTCTTTCTACTCCCTTTGTTATCTGCTCTGTTCTCATTGCAGAGGCCCCTTCATACATTCATCTGCAACAAACAGCTATTTAGAAATACCAGAAAGAAAAAAAAAATCCCAGCATATGGTTTGAAGGCAACGTGAGCCTCAACATTTAAATCCGCGCCTCTGCCAGCCTTCCTCGTCTCAATTACTGGTGAAGTCGGTGTTCCTCCTAAGTTGCTCTGCAGCTCTTTAAGATGAAACTTGACTTAAATGGAATATGTGGGTGTTTTCTCGGCGAAAAAATGTCTGCCTGTGTGCCTGTTGTACAACGGTACATGATGTTATTATTGTTTTGATTGTTTCTCAGGCTTTAGTCACTTTAATTTTTTCAATGTTCTTGCATCAAGCTGCACAGTGACCAAAGAAGGTGGAGCTTGAGAAGACAAAATAATTGTTGTTTATTTTAACGGTCTAAATGAATCACATTATTTATAGATATTATCTACTGCTGGCGTTTCAATGATAGGTGAGTTTTATTTCATGGAAGTGGAAGTTCGGTCTTTATAAGTGATATTTTTTATTTATCACACCTAAACGAAGAACTTGCTTCTGAAACAAAACGAAGTAGAGGATTTTGACTCAGCTCCTGTGCAGCGTGTGGGGGGTGTTTTATTTGAGCCCATGCTGCCAATCCCCCCCCACAGAAGGCGCGCAGTGGTTAGACTAGGTCCCCGCGGTTGAGTATTGTTTGGGTGCGCTCTTTATCTAATGGGTTTTGTGGTCTGGGTCAATCAGGCCCTCTGTCTAGTCGGTAATTACTCCAGAGAACTGTGGCCCTCACCATCACGATAATAACAGCCAAATCACATCAGCCATGACTTTCCACTCAGTGCTCCAGATTATGAGGAGAGACGAATAAAAAAAAAAGAAAGAAAGAAAAAAAATACTCTGTGATTGGGTCCAAAGTTTTTTCAATCAGGCAACTTGATATCATCACTCTGGAGGTTAGGATTGGCCTTTTCAAGTTTGTTTGTGCTTCTCTCGTCAACGGCAGCATTAAAGTGCCTCATGGAAAAGCTTCTTCAAACTTTTACCGATAATAAAAAAAAAAAGACCGAAAAAAAGAAAAAAAAGGTGGTAGGGAAGGATACTGCTTTTGAGGAAAAAAAATGTCCCCTCCAGGTAATTGGTGTTCCTCCACTGATTCCTGGCTTTGTTTTATTTATTTGGAGTCAATTACAAAATAAATGTGGGGAAAAATAGAAAGAATTTGTGCAGAGGAAAAGTGATATTTTCATTCCTCTGCTGGTGTTTGTCTTTGATTTTTGCCCACCTCCTGCAGCCCACCTAGAAACCCTGTCAAGACAGGGAGAGAAAGCGAAGGAGGCTTAGTAAACACTTTCTGTGTCTGCTGCTGGTGTGTATTTAGTTTAGAGGGCATGCCAAGAGGCTGTTTTTTCCATGGGTCGGGCGTCTGTAAACAAGCAGTACAACGGCAGCCCACTCTTCCACAATCGGAGGTGGCACACTCTGAAGTGTGTATGAAATGTGTGTCTGAGTGTTTGTCTTTTTGGGACTTTTTTTCCTTTTTTTGGGGGGGGGGCATGGCATCCCCCTCTTATAGGAGCCTATCTGGAGACAGAGGAAAAAGAGAGTTTGTGCGCGTGGCTGAATGTGTGTGTGTGCGCGCGCGAGATAGAGGCAACCCCAAATCCGATGGGCCGCCAATGGGTGATGAATTATTCCCTGTCTGAGTCACAGCATTGGTGTTATCACAGAGCCTGCCACTGCACTGGGATGACAGCAGTGACAGCCCCCAGAAAAGATTTAGCGCTGACAAGTGATACTTCCTCATAATACATCTCCCTGGCCCTCTCCCCTGTCCCCCGGTTCCACAGCCTCTCCGTGCACACAAGATGAGGTTTCTTCTTCTTCTTTTTTTTTTCTCCATCCCTCAACTTGTATTTGTTTAAGTGGGCAAGGTGTGCGTGGTGGTGGGTCGGGGAGATGGGGAGAGGGGGGTCTTTTTGCCACCACTTCTTTGGCATAAGTGCACTAGGTACAGTAGATCACCTTGGAAGGAGGCATGGGCACAAACCCAGACTACTGCTTGTTGTCAGTACATGTGTTGTCGGGGTGCACACACGCTTACAGACACGCTCGCACTCACACACAACCTTCTCGTGTTAGGACTTGGTTTTGTCACCGAGTTCCATTAGGGGGCTCTCGTGCTTAAGGAATGCCTGTTGTGTTTTTGCATCAACAACAGTACTAAGCCATATTTCCCCACTTGTTTTCTCTTTTTGCTCTCCTCTGTCTCTTCTTTCTCTTCTTCTTTTTGTCCTTCCTCCTCATCCTCCTCCCCCTGCAGAAAAGGTCACGCATTGCCTACAGTGATGAGGTGCGCAACGAGCTCCTGGGGGATGACGCCGGCTCCTCGGAGAACCAGGTGAGGTGCTAATCAGGGGGCCCGAGCGACTCCTGTGTGGGTGGCGGACCAGCCCCCAGGGTGATGAGGTGGGGCCCCTCGTAGGAGCCACCAAGAGCCGCAACCGCACTATTGTCGCCAAGTCATGCGGAAGGAACACTGTTTAATGCAAAGCTGGGCTGCCAGCGAGTGGGCTCGGGGCATGGGACCGGTGTCTGGCCAAAGCCAGATTGAGACCGACGCACATTCACACATGCACAAGTACGCACACATTCACAAAAACCACAAATAATCCTACGTAAATTTAGAAGGAAAAAAAAAAGAAAAAGAAGCAGCTCTCCCTCTTTAACCGTCCCACAGCTGTTCGGTTGTGGACTTACACTTCTAATAGATCCACGCACGCAAATGTGCACTCAGAACTGAAAGATCTTGTTCTGGTTTTTTGCAAACTTGTACGATGGAACCACAAAACAAAATCTATAAGGCTGAGGGTTCACAGCCTGATGACTGAAATATTTGGTGCAACGGTCTGAAGACATTCAGATTTTGTCACAGCATTTTTTTTCTGCATTGTTTAATCTCAGCCTTTAATCAGAAATCCTCAATTCTGTTTGACTCCTTTATGTTTTTTCATCTATTATCTATCAGTGTATTCACAGTAGGTTTCTTGTTTATTAATAGAGAGTGAGTGACAATATCAGTTCAGCCTGTTGAATTTAAGGGATATAAACAACTGAAAAAGAGCACATTAGCAAATTTTCTTCATTGTCAGCCATGTCTACAAAAGATTCATTCACACCAGTTATGAAAGTGTCAATGATTAAGAAAAACAATTATCTTCATTTGTGATCCTAATTGCTCAAAATACGCCACTTGTTCTTTTAAACTCGTTTTGAATAAATTGCTTTCAATAATTGCTGAGCTGCAACAAAACAGTGATACATCATCGAAGGCAGCGAGCCGCGTTTTAACATTTAAGACGTTCTTACCTATTGTTCACCTGCGCAGATGCCACTCATACGCAGCCACTCTCAACTATGACCAATCGTCTTTTGACTAATTATATATTGCCTTTAGAATAAGCTGTCAACTTGCAGGGGTGACTGTGTCTCAAGGCACACACAATCACACACACTCACATGCAAATAAACGCTTTGCACTTGCGAATGCACGCTGAAAAAAGGAAAAAAAAGATGAATACTCGAATGCATATTTGCACATTTAGTCCCACAGTGCTTTATGGGAGTATATTTAGATGATTCACAACCAAGCAAAGCTAAATAAAGTTGTCTGCGTTTTTGAACTGTTCCCTATTACCATTTCAATGCTGACCCATGAACTGCACATCTTAGAAACATATGTATTGCGAGCCAAGATGTGTAATTGATATGCATATTCCTGGCAAATTAGCGAGACACAAAAGTGACTCCCGACATTTTATGCAGAAGTTGGAGGGAGATTTGCTGTCAGAAATGCCACGTTTGAGACACTGATGGCTCCTATCAACATCTTGTCAAGGCAAAACTGGAAAAAAGGAACTCCGTTCCAGTCAAACCTTTTTTCACAATTTTTAAAGATATACCCAAATTTTTTTTCAAGTAATATGTGACATCTGTAATTTTTAAATCACCAAGAAAAATACTGATATAAAGCTTTAACAGAGAACAGCATATTTGGTTTGATGTGATATATTAATGTAGCTTTTCCCCTCAAACTACAGATTCTTTTTTTTTTGCAAATTATATTATTATGGCCGACAATATATTTTAAAAAGTATTTTATCAGTATTTTTATTGATTGAATCAATATTGGAAAAAAAATCTGTCACTTTGTGTGTTTCAATCAATTCATGTACAAAAAAATGACATTTGGTGATCAGAAAAATAGCCCAAAGACATTATTCTTAATGTATGACCTTTTATTAGAAGCAATAATATGCATAATACATTTTTTCAAGTTAATTAATTGCCTACTTTATTGATCAGCTAATTTATTTCATCACCTTGTATTTATATCCTGTATAGGATAAAATAAAATTATAGCAGAATGTGTTTTTTAAAGAAAATAGGTAAAGAAAAAAACAAAAAACTGCACTTTGTCACTATAAATATATATGATTTTTCTTTTTACTATTTGTATTTTCCAAATTTTACCTTTGCAGAACAGTAACTATTTTCATTCTGAAGTGTTATTAAAAATAATTGCAATCTTTTGATAAACTGTGAAAACTTTATACGATCGATTACAATTGAAGAAACACACTGAAATGAAAAATAAGAGTGTGATGTAAAAATTAAGAAAAGTATAAATATATTTGAAATACACACAGAGGTGCAAAAAGAGTTCATTCTGGGGCAAAAGCAAAGTAAATGGATGATATAGGTTTTTCCCTTTTCTCGCAGGTGCCGCATTTGCCTCATTTTCATTCCCAAACTTGTGGAGATAATACTCGTCTTGGTCTTGCTGTGAGTGGAGTACTCGGAACTTCAGGGTTTTTTTTTTATCTTACGAGACGGCGGTGATAGGAGAGGGGAAAAGATGGCGGCGGGGGCCGGGGCAAGCCGGTCAATTTAATTCCTGACGATCTGAAAGAGGTCAGGATCATTTCATATAGCCCTGGCTGAGCAGATCATTACCAGTCACAAATCTGTTGGTTACATGGCAAGGATTTATAGCTAAGTAAATAGGGAACCGTCATAAGTTCTGAAAATGGCGTGTTGGCCCTGCGATAATGGCTAAAGGACGATTTAATAGAGTTCGGCATTTATTCGTTATCTGTATGCGGACAGAGACTGAATTGGCACTATCACTCATTTTTTTTAATAATGTGGTAGGCTACCATTGCACATTTTTTTCCTTTCTGTTTCCCCTGCATGCAACGCACGCACAAATGTTGGTGCACATGCACGCACGTGCGCACACACACACACACACACACACACACACACACACACACACACACAGAGCCACACACAAAGCAACAAATGCACACACATTTTTCACACACGAACACTATACGGAATAGTTTCGATTTCAGTCACAGCAGAAGGCTTGGCCACAAGAGATTGTGCTGGTTTGAGCCGGCATGGACCAGATTTTACAGGCTACAAAGGAAGCAGATTACCACTTGTATCGAATTCCGTATTGGATAAAAAAAAAATCTTTTGTTTGAAAAAAAAAAAAAAATTGCTGATTATCATAACAGAAAAATTGCAGCAGTGCAATTTTGAATACTGGCTGGCATCACAAAAACACAAGGAAAGGCGCTCATGCAGGAGTAATTATACCATTTACAATATTCTGTATTTACTGCTGTATATCTCTTGAGCAACACGAGCATCGTCGGCCACACGAAAGAATGGATGCCAAAGAAAAATAAAGCCAAACAGGAAGAAACACAGCTCAACATGCTCCTCGTATAGTTTTAACAAATCCTCCACAAGGACTTGCAATCAGTCAGGCAGCACAAATGAGCTCGAACAAGTTTTGTTTGGTATCCATTGACTGATGGCAGAGCCGGGGTGAGGGATCGCAGGATCTGATGGGTTTGTTCAAGCCCCAAATAACCACATCCACGGTGTCGTTTTAAACTTTGGCCTCTTCAATAATGCATTCTTAGCGGGGAGTTGTTGCTTAAGTTGGAAAAGACAGTTTCCACTCTAAAGTGCGTCTTGTTACTGCCGACATTTTCAAGGGTAAGAGCTCTTTAGAAAAACATGAAGTTATACTTGTTTACCTCCCACATTACACATATTGACAATACTTTTTTTTTTGCACCACTACAGTGAACTTAGAGATATATTTTTGTCATGAACTAAAATGATGCTACAACTATTTCTGAAATGCATCTAAAATTACAAGGGCAATGCTGCGGCGAATGCAGGATTGTAATGTGTGAATTACTTGATATCTCTTGGTTGGATTTTGTTCAGTATAGATTCATCCTGAATTCATTATTTATGAAAGATTTCTTTGAGTATGTTTACTGGTGCTGGTATAAATAGAGGAGGGAATGTATGCACTACAGTCTTGTTGGGGTTTTTTGTGTTGTTGTTTAGGGTTTAAAAATAAGACAAGTGAAATGTAAAGTCTTATTTTTTTAATCATTATTTTAACGTAAACACGAGATTTCTGGACCTGCTGGCGGTGTTTTTTTTAAGCTTTAAAGTTTACAATAAAGTTTTAAATTGATAACCCAGGAACTCTATCGTTGTATTTATAAATATCCTATTAATAAATAATTAATACCAATTTCGGAGTAAGTCTCACAAGCAGTCACGGCCCCGCGTCTCACCTCACATCTCCAAACTTTTAATGTTGGCTGAGACACGCGAGGAAAAAAAGAACCTCATAAATGCTTGAATATCAAAAAAAGAAAAAAAGACGTCCTTCCCCTTTATCTGACAAATGTGTTGCATTCTCTCGATAAGCCTTTGCTTCCTCCTCCACCACTCATAAGTTAAGAACAGGCCGGGGAAACAACCTTTTTTTTTAATTGTGATTTGGCATAATTAATGGCTAATGGGATTACTGGCCTCCCTCAAATGTCTGCTTCATTATCAGAGATGTAAGATTTTCCAGGACAGGGAGTAGGAATAGCATTCCTTATTTACTTCACTTTAAATTTGCTATTCTCTTTCATCAAAAATGTATAGCTATGCTAAGATTCATTTTTCATGATCTGTGGCTGTCCCAATAATGCGCCACACTGTATGTATAGACAATGGTGGCCTCACATGGCTTCTCATGCATAACCTAAGCCTCACGCACCTTTGCTTGAATTGATAAGCTGCATGAAATATTGACAACACAGCAACACTGATAAACAGCTATACAAATAGTCTTTGCATGTTTAGAAGTCGGCTCCAAAGGGCACACGTTTCTTTTCATCTTTTTCCCGGAGAATCGAACAAAATGACAGATACAAAATATTTTTCTCAGCATTAAAACATACTGCAAACACCCAGACTATATTTTCACTCCTTTATTTCCTTCCCTCTTGCTGTATCGCCCCGTGTGATGTGACTTCCTTGATAATGTTAGCTGATACTGCAAGTGGAGCAATCCATTCCCTCTCCTTGTTTAATGTGACAGCGGCAGGACTTGATCTTTGTTTGTTCAAAAAAGTCAGCCGGAGCGGCGTGTTTAGCTCCGTTTAATGTGTTTGTCTTGTGATTTCCGAGCGCTAAACATGCAACCAGATAAATCGTCAAGGTTAATTCTGCATCCAGCCACACGGCTGCTCGTCTTCCTGCCATGTTCCTGGCTTTTTTTTAATCTGTCCTTCACTCTCTCCATCTTTCTCTCTTCTCTCCTTTTTCTCGCTCTCATGATGCAGTTGATAAAGTTACGTGAAGAGGTAAGTGCTTCTCTGCTCTAACAATTTAAATTCTGCTTTCCCACTGAAATTTCCATTTGCCCTCTTCTCTCCTGTAGAAAATTAAAATCGGCTCATTTGGACACTTTTTGCATGGCTGATTGAACAGCTTAAAGGCCAAACCACCGATAATGAATTCACCGAAGGCCAGTGTCTCCAGCTCCCTCTCCCTCAAACATCAGAAACTGAAGATGAGATATTATTTCTGATGCACCTTTTTGAAGACAAATATTGTAGAATCAAGCGAAGCTTGGAGTAGCTTCATTTATTGGCACTACACAGTTCAGAACTTCACTTATTAGTTTTAAGAGGAAACGATAACTTGCCAGACGAACTGTTCTCGAGGAGGTTCAAAATATGCGAGTTGATTTCGGAGTCATTTCTTATACAATGTGTTTGAGGCAAAACTCCATGTCTGTAATTGTGTTTTTGTCACATTCACAGCCACACATCCACCACTGCCAAATGTATATGCGCTCATTCCCTGACATGTCATTGTATCACGTCCTTCATTCACTATCGTGCATTCAATGTGATGACTTTTGAAAAAAGTAGGCGAGGCAACAGTTGTCAAGGTTTTCTTTACTTTAAGGCTGCCAAAAGAAATGAATCCGAGCTATTTAGGCACCGTAGCATCTAAATCTGGTGTTCCTCCTGGAACAGATGGTCGTCGCATATTTACATGCAAACTGATTTGTCCTTAAATTTCATCATTTAGGTTGCAATCAAAGAGAGTGAACAGACACAGCAGTCCATTGTTGTGTGAGAACAGGGGATCTACCTTGCCACATGTTCATCCATCCATCTTTTATCCTGCAGTTTCTTGCTTGATATAGCTGAGAGCTAAAGCAGATGCAGGATCCTGGACAGCTTGCCAGTAACACCCAGGGACAATTGAGAGGCACCCATTGACCTCATGAACATGTTTTTGGACCATGGGAGGAAATCTGTCGGAAACCCTCGCAAAGGGACAACATGGAAACTCTACACAGACAGGAAGCAGTTTTTTTGAAGTTTATGCTTCTCATACGGGATCAGTGTCCTGGGCTGAACTTTTCCTCGTAGGTACATTTACAGTGTGTCGTTAACTGTGCTTTTATCACAGACTACTTCCAATAGGGGTTCTGCCGAAGCAGAGTAATTCAATTCCTATCAAAGCGTCTTCATTCACACCCATCCATAATTTAGAGTGCCAACCTGGCCCAGATGCCATGTTATCCTGCCGTTTTTCTTTTATTTAGCCGTACTTTTGTTTCCCCTTCTTCTTCTTCCCGCGTTTTTTTTGGTGCGTTTCCTCCTAGCCTGAGGGTCAGAAGACATCTCCAGTTACCTCACCTGTCTAACCCCTGTTGGAACAGTCCGGCCTGTGTAATCGGGCTTGATTCTTTGCCCTCGTCCCCACTGCAGTCTTTTACCCTCCTGCTCCTCCTGCATTTGAATCAAAGGCTGGCACAGCTTATACACACTTAAGCCTTGCTTTAAAAAAAAAAAAAAACTACACTTTTTTTCTCCAGCTGAAAAACATGTTTAAATATTTAGCACCCATATTCACAGCTGTTTGACACTTGTAATTCCTCGTCTTACAAGTCCCAAACAAACGGCACAGAAGATCACACAGTCAGTCTGAATCACAGCTGTCATCATTATTCACTTTGACTCTCCCCCACCCTTATTGAAATAATAAGGAAATCATCTGAACTTTGGAAAATGGTGATAGTAACCGCCTGTGTTTGATATTGAGAAAAGGCAGGAGAACGAAAAGAAGAGGGGAGAGATTTCTTTTGAGCTACAGCTGCATTGTTCTGGGGCTCCCTGTTAATAACTTACAACTGAGGAGTGTTTCTTGACGCAAAAAAAGCACAACAAAAAAACACCATTTTTGTGATTCCTAAGAAGATCTTTGTTCAAAATGTAGGTGTCAGATGAAAAGGCATACATACATAGGCAGAAATGGTGGCGGCGGCGGCGGGGGTGCACCGGTGCGCACGCAGAGTCACAATATTTATCATATATTGTATTTAAATCTTTTGCGAGGAGGCTCCAGGAGACGATCAGATGTGATTTGATGAGATCCTTAGTTTTTTCCAGTGTGGATAAATGACAGGTCTTAGTTGTAAGCCGGTGTTCAGGCTTGTCTAAGTGCTCGTGTATGTGTCTCTGCCTTATTCTCAAGCATTTCCAATGGTGGTATCAGAACCGCGGGGGTCAAGCCTTGATATGGGACATTGTAGCTCAGTGGGGGCCGCCTGCCACTTTGCATTTCCCTCAACAAAAATGCTGACAGAGAAATCTTGGTTTTCTGCTTGCTGCAGAATAAAATACCACCTGAACTCTCGTGGTTTGTGGCTCTTGTGCAACACGAGTGTGTAGAAACAACATTTCTTCTCTGGTGAGTAAGAGATGCCCAAGAATTTAATTTGGGGACATAATCTCTGTATCAACGTCAGCTGTGGCGACATAGTGAGGGATGTTTTAATTGTACATATTCCTTTTCATTATTTTCCTGGGGACCGTCTTGTGTTCATGGCTGGATTGTTCCATTATTAGGGCCATCACAGTGTGCCATTACTGGATTCTTAGTGGCTGAACTCTCACCCTTTCCTTCGCGTTCTGTCACCGTCAAACTCGGGACGCATTATTCTAATGATCACACACATATACACCGCCACTGCCACCACTACCCCCCAGCACCCTCTCCCACCTCACAAACCCACCCACAGTCACCCTCCCCTCCCCCCGGCCCTAAAAGAAGACAGAACGAGGGAGAGAAGAGACACAGAGAGAGAGAAATTCAGGAGGAGAAAGCTTTGAAGTGGCTTTCCATCGCAGTGAGTCTGCCGGCCGTCTCCCCGAGACGTGTCACCTTTGCCGAGAGGGAATAGGAAAATCACGTTTCGAATGGTAATGATAACATACTAATCACTTGAGCTCTTTGAAGAACCCGGGGAGTGCGCTACTCTGTCAGTATCCCCGGCTGCCTCATGCTCCCAGGCACACACAGGCAGTGCAGCCATGGTCTAGGTGTATTAGCTTAAGCATTGCATGTCAATACGTCCCCTCTATCTCAGCCGATCCATAGGGGCTCATTATAGCTCAAGCTTGGTATCCATTTTCTCCCACATGCACGCCGCCACCGTCTCGGCTGGTGCCACAACCTGCCTCCACACCCATGTAACGCCTCTTTGAGACCCCCCTACCACACCCTTTATCCAAAACACGCCACACCTCACCCTCATACCCGTTCACCATCTCCTTATCACTTTCCTCCTTCCACAGGCCCATTTTATCACCCATCCACCTACCCGTTCTCCTCTCCCTCCATGCAATTTTAAATGACATCTGTCAGCAACACAAAGAAAAAGGAAACGAGGGAAAGAAAAGAGTTCAGAGGGAGTTTTCTCCTCCCTGCTCTTTTCCCATCCCTCTTGTTGTCAAACTTTGAAAAGTGTGTCGTTGACTTTTTTTTTTTCTCCTCCACATTTTTCATTTCCTCTGAGTGATTAGCTGGTACACATTTTGACAGCCCGACCAAAACGAGAGACTTCACTCCTTCCCCCTGTCCCCTCCGCTCATGTGATGGGCACAAATCCTTGTCAGTGGGGCGGTTGTCATTCATCGGGTTGTTTTTTGAGTGTCAGAAGTGTTGCATCTGATCAGTTTGGTGACGTAGCGCATTAGAAAGGCCATCAAAACCAACAACATTCGAGTAAACATTTAACTCTTCCATGTTTATGCTGTTTGTAATCCACCACCGAATGCAGGGAGAGTTTAATGAATGCTGCGACTTAGTTTGGACTTTATCACAAAGTATCTCGGTACAGTGGATAATCAGGGACTGTATGTGTCGTGTCAATTTTCGACGATGAGCTGAAACTTTGCACTTGATACGTATACCATGAAAGTCACAAAAACTGCTTTGGCAAATTTCTGAGGAAAGACACAAAACAAAGTCTTTCGATTGCACATAGTGTTAAGCTAATAGAGAATTACAGCGCAAGTATGTATACATTAAAAACTCAAACATTTAAGAAACAACTAAACAACTTTCTTCTCGAGGTATTGATTCAAAAATGTACCAGATCCATCCAAGGTCTTATTGCTGTGTGATAATCGCAATGATTGAATCAATGCACCATTTTTCAAATCTGGAGATTCATATTTGCAATGTGAGATCATAATCCCAGTATCTTTCTTCATTCTGACATGCGGCTCATCACAAAGCTGTCAAGAGAACAAGTCATGATGAACCGTTCTGCCCATGTGAAGGAAAACTGACACGAGTGTCAGGAGTGCATTTTGAGAAGCAGCCAAACCTCCACGGTGGAAACTGTAAATGTTGGCATTTTATAGGCAGCCTCCACCAAAACATGTGAGATAAGTAATAGTTAGTGAGTATTCAGTCCACAGATCAGCTCATTTTTTTGCCTTGCTTGTCAGACATGAATTGTTAAACTGGAAAAGAAGTCAAACCGAGTGGTTGTGTTGTGTCTAAGGAGCTGCTATCATCTGTGTGTACTCCTGGTGTTACAGCCCGAACTGAAGACCTTGATTTTCCACAAACATCCACATTTTTAAAAAATGATGAAATTGCTGACTTAATAATTTATGAAACGCATCTTCTCTTGATATGCTCTCTGAACTCCATGCGTTAAATGGGCAGTCTTGTCAATTGTTGATCGCTGTGAGGAAGCCAAGGGGGTAACACAGTAATTCATTCACCACGAATTACAGCTCAGATCCGCTAATGGGAATAAACAAGAAGCAGAAAGAAGTACTTGATGTTTTTCTTTTTGTTTAGGATGATTATTACATATTTTCTCTTCTGTGACACTGACAGGTTTGAAAACTCGACAGTTTGATTCCTTTTTCAGAGAGCGATTCATCCGATCTATTATTATCTAAGATTAATTGAGAGGATTTTGATTTTGGCTTGGTTTTTATTGCACCACTTGGATGCCATCACCTGGATGAGTTTCTTTTGACTGTGAAGCTCTTCAAATAAAATTTTACTTAACTAAATCTGTTCCTACTGCCTGTTGTAAGTGTTCTCCTTGTAGCAGAGGACCGGGCTGTAAAAACAATACAGAGAACAGACAAAGCTCCAACTAGTTCTTCTTTTTATGTCCAAGATGAGGCAGGAACAGCGATTACATTGTCAGCCTCAACATGCATTTGCTTGATATTCCATCAGCGCATAACACATTGTCATCCATGAAGGTTATTGCCAACCTGGTTGTATTATGTTGTCACTGTGGATGTGGTCTGTCTGTTTAGGTGACAGTGTTGATGTGCTTCTTTGAAATGGGTCCCAGCCCTCTCAATCAATTTTTATTTTGTGTTTGTTTCTCGGGCTTGATTTTTTTTTTTCTATTTATTTGCAGAGAGCGCATCTGTTGGACAACACAGAGAAGCTGGAAAGGTCATCACGGAGACTGGAGGCCGGCTACCAGATAGCAGTAGAAACTGGTACGTATTTTGTTATGGATTGGAAAAGAGTGGGGTGGTGTAGGTTGGAAGGAGGGAGGGATGAGGGAGGGATGGGTGGTGGGGGGGGGTTCAAGATAGTGGTGAGGATGAGTGAGCGACAGCAAATTGTCTTGCTCATATGCGAGGTGGGTAGATATGTGTGTTTGCGTGTGTGTGTTTGGAGGGTGGAGGGGGAGGGGGGGTCTAAAAAAATAAATAAGAAAAAACTCCTTTCCTTGACGCCTGATGACATTTTCGGGAGCACATCAAAGGTGAGCCAGGGAGGGAGAGAGAGAGGAGTGTACAGGCGACAGATCGGGCGCTGCTTCTCTTTGCTCTGCTCCTGAAGAAAATTCAAGCATCACTATGGTGTGTGTGTAGCTGTGTGTTATGCATGCGTGTGTGTTGGGTGGGTGGTGCTGTGCTTTTTTTTCCCCCCGCACACACAAACAGATAGGGGGGTCTGTGAAAATAAACAATGTCAGCGTTCCTCCTGAAGTTCTTAATTCAGGAGTGCAGAAGAAAGAAAATAAAAACATATCACTTTCTAAATAAACCATCTAAAAAAACACACAAACTCCTTTTTTTCCATCATTATCAAGGATGGTTTTAATCTTAAAATAGGAAAATCTCATTGGGATCTTAAATAGATTTAAACCAGTTAGCATATTTTTTTCTTCCTGTCTTCCTTCCTGACAGTCACCACATTATTGAGGCACAGTGTATTCCTCAGAGAGATATCAAAGCTCATTCTTGAAGTATCAACCAGCTTTCTGTGGCTTCCGTTGTAGTTTTGAAAAAGTTTGTCAATTTACACTATAATCGCGGGGTGGCTGGTGTGCGCGACATCGACAGATTTAATAATTCAAGTCAAGGAAGGTTCGCGCGCAGACCACCGGCTTTTGATGTTCCCTGTAACTTGCATTCACAAATTCATAAATACAATCTGCATTCTCTGCTTAAAAATGTTGATTCAAACGTCTCGGATGATTCTCGAGTTTCTCGATGGTGTCGAATCCTGCGACAGCGGGCGGATTTTTAATTCTACCGCGCCGGCGTCTTTCACAGTGGCTGGTTTTGATGCTTCGCCTCACAGCTTGGCTGTCGCCTAAGAAGTGGGCCGTGGCTTAGCGGCGTTCAGTTCCTCCTGGGCCCAGCGGTTCCTCCTGCTGTCGTCGACCACATGCCCCTTGACCCGGTGTCACCGGTGGCCGTCTCATCCACTGTGTGTGCAGCTAGCTAAGAACAATGCTCGTTTATCCTGCCCGGGTCCCCCACACTTGGCTTGGTCCACACCAGCTGTGGGGTGTGTTTGTGGTTTGGTGGGGAGGCGTTGCCCCGTGTCTTTAATCCATGACCCCTTCCTTTACTCTGCTGTCGATACCAACCCTCCGCTCAGATGCACAACCTGAAATAGCCGTGTCCCCAGGTCACACAGAGAATACATCTGCACCAGGAACATTGTCACATGGTAAATATGCACTGTTCCACCGATCTAATTGCTGTCGAATTCAACCAACACAATTGGGACAAAGTAGTCGCCTTTATCCACTTGGTTTTTTTGACCATGACAGGTTTCGCCATATGATCCCAGCGTCCGTTTGGTCTTTAACGTCGTGCTGTTCACCCAATCGCACTATATATTTTCTGTCGCTGTCCCGCAGAGACTCGTCACTACAGACATCTTCAGAAAAACCTGCACTATTCAGATCACAGTCCTGCCATAGCTATCAGACTTGAGACACAGAACAGTGAGGACTGGGATTTGTCATTCCTTTAAGGCAAAAGATTGTTTACTTTTATAGCCCAACAAAGCCTCCATTTACTGTATTTGCTTCTCTTTCACACCAACAAACAGAAACAATGAATAGAAAACCGAGCAGTGTGCAACGCTTTATTCATCCACTTTATAAGAATGTCACTGGAAATTGCTGAGAAGTTAGCTTTGTGTTTTCGAATGCAAAGGTGTGGCGAGCATTGGTATTAAACAAGAATCATTAGAGTGTTAAGTGTTTCTCCAATCAGACTCTCTCTAGTCACACTGTAAATACTTTTTCTGGCCACAAACCTCAACTCTCCCCAGACATCTAAGCACCGCTTTTCTGCGAGGAACACTTTAGCGTCGTTATTTTTGCAGTAATTCAAAGTTGCATTCTCCATCCACAATGACACAGTAGCCCTTAAGAACCGCAATTGACCAATGGGGGAAGTAGAACTAAAAGACATTTTTATTTCAAAGAGATGGATCCTGAACAAAGAAATGGCGTCGAAACTCAGCTTTGCTCCTTTTTTCTCCTCACCACCGACAATATATCTCTTAATGACCAGGAACAAAAAAGCCAGGATGCTTCTAGGTCACATTTAAGGGAAAAAGAGGACTCTTAGTTCTGAGGAAAGATGAATCTTGACACAGTACTATTTTATCATAGATATTTTAGCTTCTTTTTTTTCTCTCCTTCCATTCTCAATGTCTCCAGTGTATTTAGTGAAAACAAAGGCTTGCCAAAAGCAGTGAGAGCCCTCAGAGGGATATAGAGGAGACTCTTTGGACATGCAGAGCTATTTACCACACGCACCCTCAAGAACCAGCGTTCTCTGTTTGTCTCATAAATAAAGTATAGAACTTCATTAGAGCGGAGCCCTGACTTAAAAGCCCAGGCACCGCGACACGCAGACATGGAGGCTCGCCCAGTTAAGGAGGGCAGTAAATAAAGAGGGAGGGCATGCAGTTAGCCAATTTAAAGACGTTCGAGTCGGGGGCATTTGAAATCAAATGTCGAGAGTGATGGGGAATCAAAGACGTGCCAGATTTTAGTCCTTCCCTTCACAGTTTTGAATATTTTTAATATTTAATGATTGCTTGTTTGGAAATCGACATAGCATGTCAGATGAGATCAGGGTCACAGCGATTAGTTATTCCACCTTTCTAATAATTCATTGAAGAAGAAGAAGGAGTTGGGTTTTACAGAGCAACTGACGTTTCCTATGAGATATAACTTTGCCTTGAGTAAAAAGTTATTTCTTTGAATCTTTTGATTATTATATTTTTGCTAATAAATTTTTCCTCTTAAAATTTGCAAGAAGCTAACTTATAGCATCTTTAGCAAAGCTGTACATATGTAAATATCAATGAATTTGATATAAATGACAAACTTAAACTCAGTAATATGGCATTATGATCCAAAAAGAGTTTGTTATATGATGGTAATGCTGTGACTTCAATGCAAAAAATAATTTTGATTCAAACATGAAAGAAATGCATTTTCACAACAGCTGTCAGTGACTGCAAACAGCCTATCAGAGTCAGTATTTAAGAACTGTACAGTTCAGTAAATCACCCGGCAAATGTGGAGTGAATTTACTTTGAAAGTGCGTCCCCCTTTATGCTCGTTCAGTTGACACAAATAACTCAGCAAAGCCAGCAAAAATGAGCCATGGAAACAAAGACGGGAGACAGACAAAAGCGTCCCCGCTCTGCATTTTAAAGGTGGCCAGCGAGAGGCTGCGAACACTTCTTAGGTGAGGCTCCTCAGCGTTTGGGGGGCCTGTAATCAATCCTGCAAAAAATGAAAACAGCTCATTAGGGATTGATTTCAGCCCCGTTCAGATAAGCGGAGAGGGTCGGGGTACGGCCCTCGGGGGCCCCAGCCCAGCCCAAAGTTCACGCCATGCCAGGTAGAGAGCAGCACCACAGGCTATCAACTTTATTAGGCTGAAGATAAGCTGATTAGACCTTGTCAATCAAAGGTGCCGGTGACTCAATCATGATCCAGGGGATTTTTCTCTGTGCCTCCCCCCGTTTCTCCCTCTTCCCTCTCGAACAATCTCCCTTTCTTTTTTTGTGATAAATCATTGAAGCGACCAACAAAGTGGCAGCCATCGCTGGGCTAAGCTAAGCAGCCCTGCAGTTGTCACCAAGGCAGACGTGTGAGGACCCTGTGATGATGTGACGACTCTATTAAAGACTACATCAATTTGTTTTAGAGCAGTTTGATTTTCGACTGCAGTGGTATTAAAAGCGAGGGGGGGGGGGTGGGTGCTGAGGGTAGGGCGGGCATGTCGGTATCAGGATTCCAGTGGCAGAGCAAGGGGTGCTGGGACAGCAAGAAATAAATAGATAAATGACAGAGTGACGAGAAATAAATAAATATGTTTTTTGTAAACATAAAAAAAAAAAAATCTTCACGGCTCCCGTTTGAAGCAGAGAGTGGCTTTGAGTCTTGCTGAGAGTCCATGGGTGCTGGAGTGGCCCAGTAACACAGCACACGTTTGTCCCGACTCTCTATCTCTCCCCCTCCATCTTCGCCTCTGTCTCTGTTTCTCTCCCACTCGCTTTATTTCTCCCTGTTCCCTCTAAAGATCACACTCAATGCTTCTTTTGGTGCCGGGCCACCAAAGTGGCAGCTTGCTCTGCAAATCCATAAGCAAACACTCAACAAATGACATAATCAGTTTATGAAGCCACCATTATATCAAGCAGACGCTTTTATTAACTCTGTGTGGCTTTGATTTCATCCTTTAATATTCCAAATATTTCTTTAATATAAACAAATAAATGATATTTTTAGGTAAAATTTCAGAGAGTTGGATTAATTTGAATCTTAAAAATAAAAAAAACACATGAAACATTTAACAGTTTTTTTCTTTTAAGTTTGTAGAGTTGTCATTTATTTGTATTCACGTTTTTATACCAGACTCGTTTGTAAATTTAGACTTTATTTGCTTGAAGTTTTATTTGACCTGCTAATGCACCATCGTTAGATAGTCAAAAGATTTTTTTTTTATCAGGGCATGAATGATTTGTAGAAATATATTCAGAATATATGGAATGTAAATCTTTTTCTTATTAACATGTAGCTGAATCTTTTCTGGCTTCTTTTTTTCTAGTTTATTCTCTCAGTTCTACAATGTAGTTTGAATATTTTAAGCATCTCCTTTTCATTTCTCTTTTTAAAAGGACAGTTTGCTAAAGTGGATTTCCTTGAGGTACAGCATAATAAATGACTTTTTTGTAGGCCGATACAATCGTCTTGTTGTATTGTGTTCAAAAAGAATATGAAGTTATTTGATAATTGTTTGATTAATGGAGCTGAGAGCGAAGACTTGAATATTTCACAGCTGGAGTTTCCAGCTAAGGAGAAAGGAGGCCTTTTCAGAAATCTGTTTTAAATGGGAAAATGTTTTCCTATTGCTATTTAAAGAAAATAAATATTAAACACACTGGCAGAATTTAGCTTGAAACTACATTTCGTAAATGTATATGCTTCAACGCATAACATCTTGCTCTCAGAAAATCTAGCCGTGGGTGAGCTGTTTATCGGTAAACCCCGTCGGATGAAAGGCGTAGCAATAATGATTTTTTCTCTCCTAATCGGACCTTGTCAGCAAGGCGTCTTATCGTGGAGAGGAAAATGACACCGATCCTATCGAAGAGCCTGGAGTCCGAGTCGGCGGCGTGTGTCCCCCCCAATCATGGCCGGCCGTGGCCCAGCCATATCTAGCGCCGCCACAAACGGCGAGCGACGCTTTTTTCATGTGGACTTCAAAAACGTTGCGAGTCATTAAAATTGCACCCACGTTCGGCAGCGGGGATCAGCCGCTCTGGAGCGAAAATGGGATGTGGGAAGAGGAGACTCACTAAATGTGTTAATTCCATCCTCACATGTTTACGGCTTAATTTTAATCTGTTTGAGGGAGGAGGAGGGGTGGAGGGACGATTGGAAAGGAGGGCGGGAGGGGCAATGAGAAAGCCTCGCACTGCAATAAATCGCCATTATCTTTGACACCCTAGGACTCAGCTGTTCCAGGGATTTAGGGGTCCACTGGCAACAGTGTATATCGTAGGGCATGAAAACACTGTTTACGCTTGAACTGCGGTAGCTAAGGTGCAATCACCAGTTTCAGGCTGCCCAGACAAAAGGTCTTGCGTGCACAATGGCCGGCTAGCATACGGACCCTCAATGGAAGAGCTGAACCAACAGACTCAAGTATGTGTTTGTGTTCGCGCGGGTGTTTCCTGCAGGAGCCTGGGCGAGCTCGTGTTTCTGCGCGCATCGACAGGTGTTGTTTAAAAACTCCAAAATATCACCCAGATCGAAAGTCTGCAGACCGCAAGCTAAGTTTGCTTTACATTACATGAAAAACTTTCACAAATAAAAGACTTCCTGACCGAATAGAGATGCTTCAGTTTGCCTGTGACGAAACCAGCGACGAGCTTCCTTTGTGCTCCTCTATTAGATCTCAACAAAGTGTTCGCTAGCATTAATAAAATTATGAGGAAATCTGATAATTAGACCTTTAGTCAGTTATTAGCTTCAACAAGCCTCCCAACATAATGAGACTCTTGGAAGTAATGATCTGACTAGTGAGCTCATTGGAGCGCAGTGAAAAAACACCAGACAACATGTTGGTTTTCCAGTTTAAAATCACACACATAATATCAATCAGGTCCCAAATTCAAGAAGTTTTTCCCAAGTCATATTTGGAGAAGCAGGTTCTTAAAAGCTTCGCTCAGCATTTTTGTCACAAATTTGAACAGTTACAAACTACGTTGTGGTCACTTTTTAAAGGAAAATCTTCAGAGATTCCTTTAAGAAAATAAAAGCGAATAACTAAAACACAAAAGCAGCACTCTGATTGGTGAATGAACATTTGAAACCCAACAACATTCCTCAATAGTGACCATGAACAATGTGCACATCCATGGTAAATATGTCACTTTTTGTGTGTGTTGCAGCACGCTCCTCTGTAGCACAGATGAAATGTAATAACTGTGTGTTTAATCAAAAAGGCAGCATTTCAATAATGCACAGTGTCCTTGAGACCTTGAAAATTAAGTAATTTAACACAGTTTGTAAATTAGTCTCTACTCTGGATCAACCCTCATCCAAATCATTTATTGATAAAATCTAATCCTTATCTCGAGATACAAAACACCCTCCAATTGCTAGATAGCGGCACGCCACTATATCTTTAAAAGACGGCTTCGTCCCAACCTTAAATCAGATTTCTTTTCTATTTTTAGGTTACAATAACAAAAAAAGATACCCCCTGCCTTCTTGCACGCAGAAGAAAAAAGTGTGGCGTTGACCTCTGGCTGACACAGAGAAAAAACTGAGGGAGAGAGAGGGGGAGATGGAGGAAAAGAAAAAGCAGCAGAAGGAGCGATGGAGAGGGGAGAGCTAAGACAACAACTGTGAAGAGCCGCATAGGGTTAAAGAAAAACTGTTTCAGAAGGAAATGGGAGACAAAAGCGAGGACTCGGAGCCCCCATGGGCGCTTTAAAGAGCCGCTACATCTGAGCCGCTGAAATATTAAAAAAAAAAGCGGAAAGGGAGAGCCAAAAAAAAGAAAAGAAAAGAAAAAGAAAGGAAAATTTGAAATAAAATAAAGGAGTGGCTGTGAGGGAGAATTGTGCCACCTTGTCACCCGAGGACTTATATCAGAACGTTTAATTCAGCGGTGAGAATGACGCAGTCAATGACAAGAGGATTGGTGGCATTTAAAACTCAAAAAGAATTAAAAGAAAAAGAATTAAAGGGATAAAAAAGAGAGAGGGGGACGTTTATCAGAGCGAGTGTGGATAGGTTGCTGTATAGGAACAAGAGACGAGCGATGCTGGGAAGCAGATTACTAACATCCACATAAAATGTGTGAATCTTTTTTAGTTGTTTACCAATCGACAAGGAGAGGAAAAAAAACACAACACAAAAAAAATCCCTGGCTTGTCTTTGACCAGTAAACCTCCGTTACACATGTTCTCATTTACAATGTGGTAAAGTGACAACCTTTCTTTTTAAAGGAGAAGCAAGAGGCAAGCGACTACAAAGCACTGCATCTTCACAGTGAGTCTCTGTCAAGCTGGCAGACATAAATGGGCAATTTTTTGATGCAGATTCAGCACTGTTTTAAGGGGGAAAATTAAGGGGAAGATAGTGCTATTACTTTTCAACGTCCACCCCCCCCTCCTTTTTTTTCTTTGCTTTGCTCATACTTTGGTTAGTTGTTCAAAATGAATTGTGCTGCTTTGAGCTGCGGACCTGTGATGTGCTTTTACGTCAGTTGTACTGCCCCTTTCCCAGCAGACAGAAATTAAACACAGCACTGTAACAGTAATATTATATTTTTTATGAATAAACGCAGTCACATATTTAACACAAATTATAGATTTCAGAACAAACCTATCGACTCTTGCAGGAATCAAATGCATGGACTAATTTGTGATTCTGAAAGTATCACATCAGATCTTTAGAAACTTTTTTGAAGCAGACGTGCGCACCCAACACTCACCCTGATGGCACAAGATTGAACTGTGAATTTCAAACGAGGCGTCTTCGGAAAGGAAAAGCGAAAGAAATTAAGTCTTTCTCGCGTCTTAATTGCATTCGCAGTGCAGCTGAAATTGAGTCAGATTTAACAGTAGTAAGCAGACAGCCAGAAGGCAAAGGCTCCCTACCATCTGACTGCTGATGCCATTTTAGTTTGCCATCATTGTTTTGCTGTACAGCTTCATAAGAAGCACTTATCTAAATTTGTGTTTAGGCCTGTGCTTTGTTATGACAGAAAAACAAAGTGTTGAATTCATGTCAGTTATATGGACACATTTTTCCCTGGCTTGAATAATGTTTCCTGCTCAAGAAACTGACCCAAAATATAGATTTTTTAAAAATAGATATCAACTTTATTTAACCTGCGTGACTGCCTGCGCAGAAAATATATCTCCTCAGTTTTATGTCAGAACAAAATTTACAAAATAAATCTGTTCACACGCATTCTTAATTTACTCACCCAAACCTTCTGCTTTATTCCTAACTTTTTTATCAATGTAATAAAACTAAAAAGAGTCATATTAGAGAGTAAAATATTGTTGCTCTTCTTGTTGGTTATGTGAGAAGTTTTTGGAAAAACAATGTGCTTCCTAAAATAAAAAGATTGAATGTGGTGCAGTGTTAATTCAAGAAACTTTAAGATTTTTGTGAAATTTTCTTCTAGACAAAAGTCATGTTACTATGGTTAGATATAGGTTTCGACAAACTTTATGGTCTTAAACACCCTCATTGTGTTGATGCTTGAAAAATCCTCCAACAAGACACAAGTGGATGATTTAAAATGAACCTCTCTCGTCGTGGGACTGCGTTTCAGGGTCTGCGAGGAGTCAGCCACGCGACGGAACCCCGACTTTGTTTTTTAGTTGGAGGTGGCGGAGCTGGCGCTTTGTTGTCAGAGTCATTTAGTGAGTGCACCGCGTGTCACTTCTCGTATAGTCACACAGATGTTTTTCAGCACCCCCGATCGAGACCCCGCAGCCTCGTGCCTATAAACTACCATGTGGCACATTTTGCACTACAATAGACACTCTTCGATTTAAAGTACTTGGTTTAAATGTTAAAAAAGTACAACTGATCACGATCCCTGCGACAGTGCTGGCTTTAGCCTTGAGGAAACTATTTGATCTGTGTTAGAAAACAATATAGGGCTAAATGCAGTCATTATTGGGCTTGTTATTAATCTGCGTCTACTATAGACATTCCCGGAGCCTCCCACCCCGCAAGACACACAATTATGCTGTACAAACACTGTGAAGCACATTAGCCGTCTCCGTCTGTCCGTGCTCCTTTTTTGCTCCGCGGTAGCCCCAAGAAGCACACCTCCCCTCCCCTGTCAAAGGAGCTTCCTCCTTGGCTGTCCTGTGCCCATCAGACGGGGTGCCCGCCCGTTTAAGACACCCAGGGAACATGAAACAGAGCCGGGCCGAGATGTCAGCTGGTTGCCCCATCTGCCAGTCAGTGGGACGGTAAAGCTTTTGTCCTGGGGGGTAACCTTAGGAGTGCTCTGTGTGCCGCTCAAGCGTGTTTGTGCGCGCGCACGGGCGCACGCGTGTGCGCACATTGCTGTGGGACAGGAGTCGCTGCCTCCTCACAGTTTTTTGAGCGAAGCCAGCCACAAAGAACATGCTGACATTGTTCTTTTATTCCACGTCTGACTTGACATTTTGACCAAAATGACCACAATTTAAATTTGGATTCTCTGTTGTCTGATCAGGGCAAATGAGCCGCTGTGTTTATCACAACATTTTTGAATGACAGGCATTTCAAGGGAATAAAATGTGTAGGTCTCACAGAATTGTCCTCCCCAGGATTGAAGTTAATTGGTCTCATTTCAGATCTGCTCACTTCTTATGGAACACAGTTGGTGGAGGACTCGTCAGAATTTTAAATTGCCTGAAACTTGCCTCTATTCTCTGCCTGTTCCCCTGCTAAATAACATAACCTTGGCAGTACAAACAGTTTGACTCCCATATAAATGAACCAAGGTACAGGCTGGAAGCTGGCCGGCTGCTTGAATCCACGCTCAGCTCCACTCATGCATTCTCTCATTCGGTAGATAGGCCGCGCCCTTGAGCTGCTGTTGGAGGGAGGCGCCGCTCGTTCTCTCCCCGTAAGAAGGTGCTGAAAGGGGCCCTCCGTGCACGCATGGATGCATGCACATAATCCTTTGGACGGGTCTATGTGCGCCCGAGAGTTCCTAAAAAGAAAATGTATGCAGACAGCATGAACTTATTTATTTACCGCCGAGTTACGCTTTTGTAGTTGTGGCTGTCAAGGATATCAGCACAAGTTAATATGTGTGCTTTTGTGTGTGTGAGTCTGAGTGTGCGAGTCTTGTAGTGATACGTGCAGGTTGCACGTGCTCTGCACCTCAGTTCTTTCGGGCGCGGATAAAATCTGATTCATACTAACAAAGTCTTCCCTTCCCTCCGCCGTTATCATTTTTAGTCAACTTTGACTGTTGACTGCCACGTAGAAAGCCGCGCCTAAGTGCTCTACATAGTCCCCATGTTCACATCAGTCAGGCTCACCACATGATGTATGTAGTGGTAGTCCTGAAGGGCTGATGTATGCACAGCTCTGCACCGGCAAGTCCTCCCTGAGCACATCTATGATCTTGGGTTACTCAATCATCAATCAAGGCCAACTGCAGCGTACTGTACTGTCGCCCAGCTTTTAAAGCGCAGTTGTGAAGGACTGGCTAAGATGGCCTTAGGGACACCTTCCTTGGTCTGGCCTATCTCAGGTTTGATGTGCGTAGTTATGACTACACACTGAACAGAGCTGATGCATTGATGTAGACTTTTTTTTAATGTTTGGTAAAGGCCATCACATGGTCGGAATTTGCTTCGTGCATTTTTGTCTGTCTAATTTGGGATTTTTGCAAAAACATTTAGATATTTCCTCAGCATTGTGTTTTCCATTAACCAAAAAGAATAATTATCTTATGAGAATATAAATAATCTTTGCTCAAAGCTGGTTTTTATCGTATATATTTATATATTCAATTTTATAACTCCTCAGTCTACATTGCAATAAATGTGTTCAGTGTTACATCTCAAACTGTCCTTATTTTTATAGCGTTCCTCATTATTCAGACAGTTGCTGTGAGAAATGCGCAGACAAAATGTTTTGCAGTGAATGCCCTAATCAAACGTATAATTTACCTCATTCAGAATGAGCTTACCTGCAAAATGTGGCGCCTAAATTTCAGACAATATGGGCAGAGTGAGCAGACAAAGAAGGCAGTGCAAGAAAACAGTGCCAGAGAATCAAAAAGAAATATACAGTACATTCACTTTCTCCACAAAGCTGCTCTGAATTCATTATATTTTTCCAGAATGGACATTCAGAACCATACGATATTTCAGTGATAGAGTTGCTTGCCAATTTTCCTCTGCGCTTGAAGTGAGGTATTGTGCGGTTTTAATGAGCTGTTTAGACTAGTGGACGGTTGCATTTGGGCTTTAACAACCAGCTCATTGAATAATTGTTATTGCCTCCTAAAGGCCAGATGTATGGAATTTATGCAAATACAGAGCAAAGTGAAACGGTGTGTGTGTGTGTGTGTGTGTGTGTGTGTGTGTGTGTGTGTGTGTGTGTGTGTGTGTGTGTGTGTGTGT